>JAATLQ010033757.1:0-19209 GCA_013421005.1 Heliconius erato x Heliconius himera | reverse complement strand
GGGGGTGGATCTAATGGATAGTTTTCTGGGAAGATATCATATAACTATAAGGTCCAAAAAATGGTACCTAAGAATATTCTTTCATTTACTGGACTTAACAGTTATTAATGCTTGGATAATATATAAAAAAAATGCAAACAAACGAGGTGTAACAAAAAATAATATTCTTTCCTTGGGTCAGTTTCGGAATGAGTTGGCTCAAGTTCTATGCACTATAGGAGAAGACACAAAGGTGAGAAAAGGTCGTCCAAGCACCAGTTCGCTTGAACATCAATTGGACCTCAAGAGAAAAAGAGGCCCAGCTACTGTTCCTCCCCCAAAAGACATCAGAAGAGATGGGTGTGATCATTTGCCACTAGTTTCTACCTCTCTTAGATGTAAATACCCACACTGTAAGGGCTATTCCACGATACGTTGTAGCAAGTGTAAGTTAAACTTGTGCTTAAATAAAAACAACAACTGTTTCCTACGTTTTCATCGGGAGTAATAGTGTAAATAAATATAAAATGTGTATGCTCTAATAAATAATTAAGTTAAGTTAAGTTTTTTCAATAAAAAAAGCTATAAAAATAGACAAATATTTTTTTATTTATTTTTCCTGTAATGTATGAACTGAATTACAAACACATGATTTTTTTTTTTTAAAAGTAAAAAATCATGCAAAGAAGGGTTAAGCAATGCAGAATATTTTGTTTTATATATATTGCATAAAAAAATACAATAATATTTCCTTAGGGGGTACGACTTGAGCAACCTTACCCTACTTGGTTGAAGAGGGTATCCGCCCTTGATAAATAAATAACCCTGTTTATAACATTATTGGTCATAGAAATATATAAATGCGCCGATTTACACAGCTAGCGAAAGATGTATAAAAATTGTAACAGATATGTCAAAATCCTTGCGGAGAAAGATTATCGAAGAATGGGGACAATAACTAGCGGTGAAGGAGGAAGGAACATTATAGATTTATGTGTGCAATGAACGTGAGTTTTTTACCTCCAATGTGCCTTTATCAATTAGTGTCAATTGTGTCCTTTTCTGTGAATATTTATTTCACAGGCTTGTAACAGCATTCTATTGACATCCAACAGTTTACTCTTGCCGGTGGCTCTTGTATTAATGACTAGGGTCACGTAGGGGTCACGTGGGGCGCAGAAAATTGTGTTTGTCAATGTATGAATGTGTCACTGTATGGAAGGAGCGAATATGTCAAGATGATTTTATAAGCGCGAACACTTTACAAAGGGTGTCGAAATTATAAGAAAATTACTGACTTGGAGCATTCCAAATAATTTCTAACAGTGGCTGTATTCATTCCTTATCTACCAAAGTAAGGAAATGAAAATATTCCTCCGATAATATAATTCTAATTAATATAATTAATTCCTTCCATTCCCATCTACAACCGTCGCGTCTATAGTCGCACGCTTGAGACCCGGCCTCGGTCTCCAGTATTACTCAAGTTTACTATTTAAAATATAAGAGGTTTAAGTTGGTAATGTTTGAGTATTGCTTTCTGAATTTCATGTGTTTATAAGGAGGATAGTCTTTACAATCCTGTTCTGAAGAAGTAAGATAATCTTAATAGTTAATTTGGTAAGTTTAATATTTCGTAAGACTTATTATATTATTTTCAGAATAACAACAGTCATAGGAATAATAAAAAATTTTTATTTTTATGACTTGTTTTAAATTAATCAATGTATCAAAATGCCGAAAGCGATATATCCAAATGCCCCGTCGATTGAACTTAAATAATTTTATTAAAAAAAAGGAATTTACATGCTTTACTTCTTGAAGATCAAATAATTTACCATCAGTTCAGTAAATATACTGCCTCAGACCTGAGAAGAACCGGCCCAAAAAACTGAGCGGAACATACATTTAACAAATCACGTACTAATATATATATACCTTCCTTTCATATCATAGACAATTTTTATCATTGACATTATAATATTTATACATTTTACTAAATGTTGTGTTAATAATTAATCAAAATATAACATTTATTCACATATTATTAGATTTTCCTACGACAATCTATCCTCTCCCTAACAAGATCGCTATCAATGTATAAATAAATTTTATATAAATTTACATTTAACACTTATTGCCATTTTTACAATCTGTATTATATACATATATATTTAGTACAAAAAACAAAATATAAATATACTTTCTATTAGAATCGAGCTCACCACTATCGTATTTAAACTCACTTCTATTGCGACATAACGGTGTCAAATACAATACAAAAAAAGGGATATCAATAATCATCTCTTCGTAACTTTTTTAAGCTTCACGATGAATTGAGCATTTAGCAGGGTAGGCAGAGAGAGAGAGAGAGAGAGAGAGAGAAAGATGTTTCTAAGATATCTAGTCAAATCCCTCCTCCTATCCCTCCCCTACCTCTCCTGGCATATGTATGCGAGTCTCATTCGGTAGAAAGTAAGGAAGGGAAGTACATATTCATGGGGAACAGTGTCTTGACACTACGTTCCCAGGTTCCCCCTGCCTATCCTGCTATGTGCAGAATACGGCGTGAAGCTAAAAAATAAAATAAAAATCAGTCCCCCAATATATCACAGATTAATGTATCACAGATTGAATAACATTAATAAATAACTTATAAAATATATAAACAATCTTCTTTCTTGAGGTACATAATAAATAAAACGCCATTTTCCTTTCACTTATACTTTAGTCAAAATTTTCCTTCTCATATTAAAAAAAAATAAACAATATGTCTACTTAAATGTAATGTTAAAATTACCTTATTAATAGATAATGGTGAAATTTTCGGCTGAATTCAAGACAACATGTCGTGTGGCGGTACTCAACGCCGCATTTCATATTACCAGAGCGGGTAAACGAAAATAATTCTAATATAATCATTCCCTCGAGAGGAAATCGAGCCCACGACCATCGTGTTTACAGTACACACACTGTTCCACTACCACATATTACGTACAAAATATTTTTGCTTACAAAACGTATAAATTTTTTAACGTAGCGAAATGTGACTATAAATTCTCAAGCTTATTTACTATGTATATGCGGACATGTCAAAAGATGTTTACGGTAGGTATATGGGAAACAGAATTAAAGTTCATTCTTATAAAAATATAAATATATAGTAATATATACCATATATTTATAGATTTATTTTATTCCTTTAAGAGCAAGCACAGATTATTCCGTTTCCCTGTAAACATTATCTTTTGACATGTCCTTTTATACGTCATTATGTTCATCATCATACATCCCCATCTAATTCAGGAGTTCTCATTAAGTTTTTATAGCAAAAAAACTCCACCATTATCAACGTTACACTAACAACACACTATGCACAATAATAACCACACATATTATTACATATACACAAAATTGAACCTACACAAACTTTGTGAAAGCGACGATATTATGGGGCCGTAGCCTTGCGCATTGTCGTACAACTCAAACAATGGGGCTGCTACTAATTTATAATTTTTGGGTACTGCAAATAAAGCCCTATCCTGTAACTGCACTAGGAACAAGCGTTTGTGTTCCTTAGGTTTAGTTATGTGGGGGGGAATGTATGGATACTGCGGTGGTTCAAAGTTTGGTCTCCACCAGTTACCTATAAAAAAAAATATGTTAATATAAGACCGACTGTAAATGCAAGGGTTGTGGAAATAAAAAAAAAATATTTAATCATTCTTGTATCTCGAAAATTGGCTTCAACACGGGTCCCCACTACTTACCTACCTTGCTATATGCAGAATAATTTTTTCGACTTCACCCTGTAACATCCATAGCAGGGTAGGCAAAGAGAACCTAGTGTTAAGATATTGCGTTCCCCACACAACACGCAACCATCGAAAGATTGCATACTAAACAGCGGATCTCAACACCGCCCTTGAATTAACTGAAGGGAGAAATAAAATAATTTAAATATAATAATTCCCACTAATGATATTCGAACCCACAATCATCACAGTCAGACACTATTTTGATATCAAATCACTTACCAATCGTATCTTCAATAAGCCAATCCTGCTTGACTCCATCTTGTCTTCCCAATGTCTCTGTAAGTAACCTCTTTAGACCTTCAATTTCATCCTATAATTTTTACAATAAAAGAAATTATTAGGTCGCTTAAAACAATGTCCTAGAAGGTATGCAGTTAAATATTCTTATAAGCCTATTAATATAATAAATGTAGAATTTTGTGAGGATGGATGTCACGCAAAAACTACTAAACGATTTATATGAAACTTTTCAGTAACATAGCTTATACATCAGAATACCATGTAGGATTCAATTTATGTTAACATTTTGTATAAAATGGGTATAATATAACAATAAAATAGACATTTTAATGGGGAAGGTAAGTCTTAACGCAGGTATATTGAAGTTAGTTTCAGGTTATAGTCTTCCCCTGTAAATGGCCTATCTAACAAAATATTTTTTTTCAATTCATATTTGTAGTCCCCGAGATGATCGCCTTCGACCAAAGAATCTCCACTTTTATAATATTATTATAAGATATATTTTTATTTTCACGCATCTCCCACACAATTTAGTAGGCATTGTAAGGAATTTACGACTTGAGACTCGGTTTAACACTAAGCGTCGGAACCCAACACCGCGCTGTCTTATTAGGCTGGGGGAACCAAAATAATTTAAATATAATCATACCTTCAGTGGCGATCAAATCAAGAATCGCCACGTGTACGTATAATAAGGCTCTATACCTACGACGCTGCACTACGATGACGTAAATAAAAATATTTTAAAACTATAAAATCTAATAGAATAAAGATTTAATATAATATTGCCTCAAACGTTAATTTCCGTAAAATATGCGGAGAGAAAAAATGTAGTGATGCATGACCACTTTCTCAATTTCCCTCCGCTATATTTAAAAAAAAAGCAGTAAGTTCAAAATATACAAAAATTGCCTCAAATGTTAATTTCCGTAAAATATACGGAGAGAAAGAAAATGTAGTGATACATCACTACTTTCTCAATTTCTCTCCACTTAATTTAAAAATTAAAAAAACTAAATGCACTTAGTAACTTCAACATAAAAAAAGTCTCAAATGTTAATTTCCATAAAACGTGAAGATTATTTTGCGGTGAGAAAGAAAACGTAGTGATACATCACTACATTCTCAATTTCCTTCCATTTAATTGAAATATTAAAATAAAATAATAAACTAAAAATGTAAAAAAATATTACAAAAATAATAATACATAGTTAACTAAAAAATATTAAATTGCTTCAAATGTTAGTTTCCGTAATATTCGTACGTATAAAATAACGTAATTTTTTTGAATGCCATGACATTAAAATGTTTTGCAAAGAGAAAAAATTGTAGTAATAATGAAAAAAATTAAAAGAATTGAAATCTAAGTCATAAAAAATTGCCTCACACGTTAATTTCCATAAAATATGTGTGTATGTTTTTTACACCCATACAATTTCTGAAAAGAAAGAAAATGTAGTGATACAGGCACTACTTTTTCATTTCCCTCCATTGTATTTACAAATATAAAAAAAAGTAACTTAAAAATATATAAAATTGCTTTAAATGTAGCTTAATATATATATACATATAGCATGCTAGCTTATATATATATACATATATATATACATATAGCAGCATCACGCTGTATCTCGCACACAGCTGGGTAGGCGGAGGGAACCTAGTATTAAGACACTCCTCACTCACTTTCCGCCGAATTCTGGAGGCATTGCGTGTTAAGTGGCGGAACTCAACGCCGCGCTTTGCCTCGACACCAGAGCGAAGAAATGTAAATATAAATGTAAATAAATATTTCAGTTCCTCGAGTAGGGATCGAACCTACAACCAGTCGATTTTACAGTCACGCTTTGTGCCCCTGCGTGGCGCAGGCTTATATATTTTTATTTTATTATGACAATAAAATAAAATTATATAAAATTGCTTCAAACATTAGGTTTCACAAAATATGTATGTATTTATATTTATATGGACCTTAACCTTAGTGTCAAGACACTCCATTCAGTGCACAAATTTAATGAAGTTTAAATTTAATCTAAGTGCAATTTAAACTTTAAGTTTATTCTTTTATGAATTAAAGTTAATACCACCACCACCAAAACCAGAAACAAAAAACAAATTCTACAAAAATACCTCCCCAGGATTTAATTCTCCACCAGGCAGCTTGAAGAAGGCAGTTCCAAGTTGCAACAGCAGGACATGTGGTAAACCATGTTCATGTACTAACAGTACTCCTTCTACCGATCTGAAAATAGAGAAATATGTTTAAAACATCTTAACAAATTAAATTGCAATCGTGGGCCCAAAATATTTTCATTTCTACACTCTACCAAGATAAAGTACAGTGTTGAATTCCACAACTTAACAGACACTATCTCAAATTGATTGGGCAGCAAGGTCTATAACAATGTAAGGCTTAGTAGCGTAGTATATCGTAGTATGTAATATCCCTTACTCGTTCAGATATGTTTTTTGAGAATGAAAAGTGGCAGATCGGTAACGTTTAGTATTATTTTTATAGCAATATTTCTACGTTTAAACTGTCTTCGAGACAAATCTTGGTTGTTTTTTAAAATTTGAAACAAGGTTTGAAATATTTTACCTTATATGTAGCACCCGTAAAAGGGCATTCGATACCACCCGAAACGGAGACGGTACAAGTGTTTGGATTGAGAACATACTTGTTTGTGTTTGTGCACACCAATTACTCATATCTCCAAAACCATTGGTCCAATTTTAATGCGGTTTTCAGTGATGGGTTTGGATTTCATTGGTGCATATTCGAACGAGAGAACGAGTTGCGGTAACAACTTTACAACAATATCAAATTACTGTTTGTTTTAATTGTCACCACTTCAAATTAATTATCTTAATTATTTTTGTGCAAAGTAACATTTTAGCATATGAAAATTATTCTGGTGAATTGGGAACCTATAACTTTTTATTTTTTGAAATTGGTAGAAAATGAGAACATCCACTTTTTTAAACTTGGAGTTGGTGGTTTTTAAAAAGAAATGCAACGATGAGAAATTCTCAAATCTGACGAAAAGCAAACCGTGGCTCGCCAATTTTAACGTTTAACTATTAGAGTATAACCATATTTTTAACAAAAAAACAAATTGTTCAATTTGAACTGGATCCCATAACCAGAACCTAACCAAACTTTAACCAAAACTATCCTTGAAGTGTATCCTTTCCAAAAAAAAAAGAATCATTGGAATTGATGGGAATGATATTGAGTTATTCGTTCATTTGTCTCGCACATACCTAATATAAATTTAAGACTTGTGATTTTCACACAGATAGCATTGTCAAAGATGGAATGAGAAGCACTAGTTTTCAAATAAAAAAAAGAATCATCAAAATCGTTTCACCCAGTGAAAAATTCAGAGGTAACAAACATTCAAAAAAACAGTTGAATTGATAACCTCCTTTTCTTACAGAAGTTAAAAAGTTATGAAAATGTTGGCACAAATGTACCATTCTAGATAAGGTAGTTAAGCCTCTTTATGACACAAGGATGGTCACCCAATTTTGGTTAGAAACAAACTTCATTAGAGCTGAATTTGGAGTTCCTAAAACAATCCATACAATTGGCAGGGGAAAAATTTCCCATAGAAAGAGTGTGTGCATAGATAACGCAGTCAACTTGTAAAGGACTGTTTCACAGCCAATGGAGTTTTATGTTAATATATTGAACTAACATACTTTAATAGAATTACAATTAATGTTGTGAAACTAGGAGCAGTGTCTGAGACTTGTAACCACAAGTATAGGCTTCAGGGGGTGTTTACATAGCTATCACTTGCCACCACGGCTCCAACCAATTACAATTATAAGTAAGTTGTAACCACATTCATAATTCAAATAATTTAATAATTCATCATCATTCAGAATCCAAAAGATACCCAGTGGCAAGGCACAAGTTGTGCTCCAAGCCACACCTAAACCAAGACAACCCCCATACAATGCTTGTGCAGTATACCAATAAATACTATATAGCAATATAAAAGAAATGAAAACTCAATATGTTCTTGCTGTACAAGTATAATGAGATATTTTCATTGTTACGAATAAACAGTAAAGCTTACTATACTAAAAGGGTTATTAATATTTTCCTAAAACATTTATTTGATAATAAATTCAATAATTATATTTTTTAATAAAAAACCAGACTGCAATGAGATCCCATAATCAGAACCTAACCAAACTCTCATTAAACTCACTTGGAAGTGTATCCTTTCCAATAAAAAAAGAATTAATGAAATTTGTTGGAATGATATTGAGTTATTCATACTTATGTCTCGCACATACTTAATGCAAATTTTAGACTTATGTGATGTCTCAAGGATAACATTGCCAGAAATGAACCAAATTATAATGGGACTAGACCGGAAGCACAAGCTTTCAAATACAAAAAGAATTATAATTCTTCATAAATAATTTACTATTTGTAATTAATTTATAATAATATTAATATTATTTTAATGTTATTATTCTTTGTGACATAGTATGCAAATGGCTTCCTGTAAATATCTCAAAAAAATTAAGCATATAGTGTGAGAAATAGACTTATATATTTACTTTAGATTTCAGTGGTAATTACATTGAACAAATTATACAATAATACTCTTTTTAATTCTCTACTTTGTTATGTCTAATTGTCTTTTAAAGTGATTAGCCTAACTTGCAAAATAGTAGGAAATATTTTTTATCTCAGTTTTTATCATAATGATTTGTAATTTCCATTTAGGAAAATATTTAACTTAATATATGAATATCCTCTAAAAGATTTTTGTCCATGTTAAAGATGTTCCAACAATAATTCATCAACAATTAACAATATTTCATCAACATATCCCAAATACACCAGGAGTGAAGTTTAAAGTAAGTTAAATTACAAATAATGAAATGTGTTTCAAATTTTGTATAATCAACTTCACAATGTGTTCCGCACATTGCAGGGTAGGCAGAGGGAAACTAGTGTTGAGACCCTCTATTTAATCCCCACTTTCTGCCGAATTCTGGAGGCATTGCAAGTTGAGTGGCAGAACTCAACGCCGCAAGCAATACATCGACACCAGAGCGAAGAAATGGAAATATAAATTTAAGTAAATATTCGAGGAGTTGCCTCGAGTAGGGATCAAACCTACCAGTCGGTTTTACGTAGTAAGTAGTCACACTTTTGTGCCCCTGTGCCACGGCTGGCCTCAACTTATGTGATTTCTTTCTTCAATTTATTAACTTTGTATAAATCTATATTATTGAAAATAAATTATATTACACCATTTTTTTTTTCTTTAAGGATTTTTTAATTGAAATAAAAATTTAATATCTCACCGTCTCATCCCAATTTTACTAAACTCCTCACGCATCCTCTGAAACCTGGCTGGTACCGATGCATCTTTCTCGAACAACGGTTCTTTCGTACCAAATGTGTAATTTGTTAAAGGATATAAGTTTATTGTTCTATTTAACGTTAAACTAACAGCGTTTTGACTGTTTTGATGCTGAACGCCGGGGCGTGTTGGCCATTGCTTGTTACCTCCTTGTACCGTCGCCATCATGATATTATTATTTTAAATGAATTTATAAGTTGTTTTTAAGTAATTTAATATATTACAATTATTTCTATTATAAACGTTGTAGAAAATGTATTTACTATAAGTAAATTTAGTAATAATATTCTATAGTAACACTAACAGCACTAACGCTAGCTTCGGTCAGCCATTTTACTATAAAATGCACAGATTATATCAGTAGCGTTTCCATAGATAGCAATACAGATAATTAATATAGAAAGCAAAAAGTTTTTTACAAATAAAGTAATAAATATTGTAATCTTATGTCAACGTATGTAACTTATTCATTTGAAAGCATGTTTTTATTTTTTATTTCTAAGATCCGTGATATATTTTTTTACTTATTGTGACCGTTAATCCCGACTGCTAAGGAAGGGTTATGGATTAACACAATTGAGGTACCGTTAGATTCATATTAGCAGCCCAAGTGTTCTTAGACAGGTGACGTTAGAAAAAATCATCATGGCGGCTGTGGGACACCATTGGACTTAGAAAAAAAAATGTTCGTTTCGCTTTTGTGTGTTTTTTTCGTTTCGTTTAATACCACAATATAGAATGATCGTATGTAATAGATTTTTTATGGAAATGACAAGGCACAACGTGAAGCTGATTACAAGGCAAACAAGCGTACGGGCACCTGATAGTAAGTGATCAGGATCACCCATAACCTCGTATAAAACCAGAGGAGAGAGAGAAGAATTTAAGCTGCGTTATAAATTGTGCGTTAATGAATTTTCATAATAAGAATGAATAAGAATTTCAATAAGTATTTGTTCTTGTTTTTAAATTTGTAGTATTTTCTGTTTATAGATAGATATTACTCCCTCAGTGTTTGTCGGCATTTATATATCTTTTTATCAAAAATATATTTTTTATCACCATTTACCCAACCTTACCTTCTCCAATATATTTTTTAATTAAGATTTTTTATATGACAATTTATATCGTTTATTCTAGTTACCTATATGTAGAAAAATATTAATTATAATTAAATTATTAAACTTGCAATTAGGTTTACGCTGTATCCCGCACGCAGCAAGGTAGGAGGGAGCAAGTAGAGTTAACATAGTATTAAATTCAAGTTCAAAATATTCTTTATTTAAAAAGACTATTATAAGTACTTTCACTTTATAAGACACTACGTTCTCCACTTTCCGCCGATTTCTGAAGGCATTCCGTGTTAAGTGGTGAAACTCAACGCCCCGGTTTGTCTCGACACCAGAGCGAAGAAATGAAAATATAAATGTAAATAAATATTTCATTTCCTTGAGTTTGGATCGAATTCACAACCAGACATGTTTACAGTCATACTTTGTGCCATAGCTGGCCTCAATTCTAAGACTAATTCAATAATGAATCGTTAGAACAATATATGATCTTAATTATATAAAAATGTAAAGATTGATACATAGTCCAGAATATTGTTTAAGCAAGGATGAACTTATCCCTAATAGAGATTTCTTTCAGTCAACCTTCAGGTCAAGACCTGCAAAATCTTAACTTTCGGAGTAGGTATCCGTGAAACCAGCCCAGAGCTGTAGAAGAAACTTTAACTGCTCGAAGAGTTCTAAGAATTTAACATTTTTAAAGTGTTATTCCACACTTAAGAAAGAAAAATACGCACCCGACAAAACCGACCAGGTCGGTTCCCAGGAGGCGCGGGTTCGAGTCCCGCTACATTCAAATTTTTATACGTTTTCTAAATAAGAGTTCTAAGAAGGATATCAAAATCAACAGAGTTAAAAGCGCCGCTAATGTCTAACAATTTATCATCCACTGCTAACGTTCTCCGTGACAATGAGCAGCGCCCCAACAGTGCTATGGGAAGGACACAAATCGCACTGATATGGGCATAGGATGGTATTCACTGGGAGAGGTGGGATTGATAGTATTTGACACAGTGAGACAGAAGCTTTCTTCCATAAAGAAATGGAACCAACACCCCTCTTGATAACATTCTCCGTAATAGTTTCGAAAATAAAAGGAGCAAAGTCTGGTGGTATGATGTTGGATAAAAAAGCAAGAGTGTTAGTTTTAATAATAGAATTCATAGTTATAGGTAGACTAGAGAAATAAATATTTAGAGTATTGATCTAAGGACACTTGACTAGCATCCTTGGTTATACCCACGCCTAGTGACTTTAGGAATCTCTAAATTTTCGTTTGGCAGAGATCCTTAGTTGTTGAGTAAATATAGCTTGTCAATCTATTGTCATCAAAGCGAATTCATTCCCTCCATGTTCTATTTTATATCAAGAAATTTACCCCTCTGCGACTGACTTGGCTTTATTTTTACAATTATATTGACAGGGGCACAAAGTGTGACTATAAAACCGACCGGTTGACTCAAGGAGATCAAATATTTAATTAAATTTACATTTATCCGCTCTGGTGTCGAGGCAAAGAGAATTCGGCAGAAAGTAAGGAACGGAGTGTCTTAACACTAGGTTCCCTCTGCTTACCGTGCTGTGTGCAGGATACTGCGTGAAGCTGTTTATATTGACTGTTGCCATAGTTTTGGGCCGTATTTGTATGCAATCTGTTATATAGTAATTAGTTGATCGAAGTGATGTACAATAAAATATAATTTCAAAAATACTTATTTAGAAAAAATTAAGTACTTAGAACAAACTTTTATACGTTTTCTAAATAAGTATTTTTCTTTCCTAAGTGTGGAATAACACTTTAAAAATGTTATAAAAATATAATTTCAACCTAGATGAAATGCTAAAGTTGATTATTATATTTATTTTATGAATACCAAATTATAGAAATTATATGAAATACATTAAAAATAACCCATAAATTTAACCCTACAAGGCTCAATTTTTTTTTCGTGCGTGAAAAAAATATATAGGTTACAATAAGTAATCAGAAGATAAGGATAACTTATAAAAATAAAAATAAAACCATATTTTGCTGAAAAAATAACTTTTTATTTCAGTTCCACATATGGTACACTGAGCTTTTACTTTACTTTTTTGGTATTGAACTAGTACATATTGAATCGCCTTGGAAATAGTTTCTTATGTTTTTAAACATTTTTAAAGTGTTATTCCACACTTAGGAAAGAAAAATACTTATTTAGAAAACGTATAAAAATTTGAACGCAGCGGGACTCGAACCCGCGCCTCCTAGAAACCGACCTGGTCGGTTTCCACGTTTCCTAAATAAGTATAGTTTCTTATGTACTTAACTTAACTTAGCTTCACGCTTTATTCCTAACGGGGTAGTCAGAGAGAACAGAGCGCCAAACTCTATGGTCTCTTCATACCTCTTTCGCCTCGTCCACTGTCATCAACCTCTTCATACATGCATTCCGGGGGTCCTCACACTTTTTACGTGACCTTCCTCCAGTATCTTTGATACTGTGTTTTCGAAGGTCAACCGAGGTCTCCCCCTACCTCTCTTACTGCTCACTTTTCCATCATAAATCTTTTTTACCATTCTTTCATCACTCATTCGTTCGACGTGCCCAAACCAGCTGAGTACGTTCCTCTTCATTCTCGACGTGACATCCTCGCAAGTACCTGCCACTTCGGTGTATCTCTTCATTGCGGATTCGACCAGCTAAGCTGACTTCGCATATCCTGCGAAGATATCGCATCTCCACGGCATTCATATTTCCTTCAATCTTCTTCTGTAATACCCACGTTTTGCTGCCGCATAACAACGTCGGTAGCAACACTGCATTGTCTACGGCCAAACTCGCACCTGTTTCGCCGTCTCATCATTGAAGCTAAGGCTCCGTTAACCTTGTCACCGGCAGCAATACGCCTTTCCACATCCATCTGGTCTCTCGTATCTTCGTATCTTCTGTCTCTACTGAACAATTCCCATTTAAATGACATTATATGACCGTTACTTATATATTATATTATTTTATATATTTAGAAATCATATTTATAACTTATTTCATAAATCTGCTTATTGATCGAAAGATCAAAAGCAATTATTAGATTTATCGAGGCAAAGTTAATTTTGCATCCAGGATATTTGCACCGTTGTCTTTTTTTAATTCCATACAGGAAAATACTCAAACCCATCACGTCTGATATCACGAGGAGGTAGGATTCATATATTTGGCTTCTGTCTTTTATTTTCAACCTCATCAGATAAATCTTCCACATAAATCTTCTTTTTTTTCTTTAGGTGATAGTTACAGAGCCAGGGATTCTAAATTCATTCTAGACCAACTGTGTTACTCATAGTCGATGATCGTCTAGGTGCCCGAGATTGGGTAATACTATCTGTAGTTGTCTCTGATGTACTAGGCTGAGGGTCTGATATTTCTAAAAAAAGAAATCATCGAGATATTATATATATTTTATATATTCAGCATCACAAAAATCTTGTCCTACCTCAAACCCAGAAGGAATGGCCAAGAAATCCTTAATATTTTAGCCATGCAATCTTTTTCGTGCCATTAACTAAAAAAATATAGTATTTATAAGGAAAGTTATCGTAAGGACGTATAAGTGAAAACGGACACTAAAGCTCAACGTACCGTATGTGGAACACACATAAAGGTATGATTTTCTAATACTAAACGTATTGTAAACGTACTAATGTAATATAAAAAATAACTTACCTTTGCAAAATATACACTTACTTATAACACACATTATTTTTTTATGTCAAAACTGTTAAATAACAATTTTTTAAATATTTTTTAATTTCAACAAATGAGTAACGTTTCAATTTCATTCAAATTTTGCATTTCATTTACTATAACTAAAACATGAATGATATTATTAGGTAAAGAGCCATACTATAACATTGCTAAATATCTGTAGCTTCTATCAAGATATCAAGAGGTATTGCTACTTCTAGTTTTATAATTATAGGAACGATTAAAGTGAATGTGCCTGATGTGAAACTGGGTGCCTTGTAGGGTTAAATTAAACATATTAAAATGTGACTCTACCTTCACCGATAAACATATACCATCAAGGACATTTTATAAGTTTTTAAAGGCCAAAAATTTTGTAGAAAATTTTTGTGTCTCATAAAGTTGAGTCAGAGCACGCCATGTGAGCGTACAGGAAGTATTTTGGGCGACTTTTTTTAAAACAATGAAATTTTAAACTACGTCCAAATTTATTAGAATATATTTAGAATATTACAAATATGACATAAAAAGTAGCCTATGCCCATCCCAAAACCTTCCAGTATCTATCTATCTATATGAAATGTTATCACAGTCGGATCACCGGTTTGGCCGTGATTGGGTCACAGACAGACAGACAGTTACTTTCGAATTTATAATTTAAGTATGGATTGCCAGGCAATTGGGGAATAACTGCGTTTTTGAAAATAGCTCGCAGACAATCACTCGCGTCGTAGTCATATTCTCAGTTTCATTAGATTTAAGATAAAAGATTAGTAAAACACATAATTAAAAAGTCTACTTTTATTTTTTTATAACTTCAATATTTTTAATTTTCAAATTTTACTCGAATTTAGTATTCTAATAGCTTCTCTGTGGCCCGAGTCACTCGCTCCGTGAACTGTTGCAAAGTGTATCACATCCGTCGCTTCTCCAGCAAATAAAACTTTAGGATTCCCCTCAGCGTCTACAAGAGGTTTCCCGAGTATTGCTCTCGCGTTCGGATACTCGTGTACAACTAAACCATCAAAAGTGTACGTTCCTCGAGTGAATGGATTCGAGTACCATTTGGATCTGAAAATATTATATTTGAGATTAATGATAAACTTACTTAAATTATAATAAAATCTTTATATGAAAGCTAATAAAAGCTTATTGGCTTTAAATTGCTCATAAACATGAATCTCATATTCTATACTAACCGCGTAATACAAGTTAAAAAGAAGATAAAACATTTCAATGTGTAAAATCAGAAGCTTATTTTTTTCTGTGTTTTAAGGGGTAGTAGACCTTAAATTTCATATTGATTTCACTTCACACCTCTACGCGATCTCGGGATAAATGGACTTGACAGACTGACAGGTCGACGATAAAGTGATCTTATAAGGGTTCACAAATCCTAAAAGGATTCGCTTTCCAATCCTACTATGTTCAAAATTTCTAACAAAATCATATTTGCCCACAGTTTAACAATAGTAATATTAACCTACCGTATCATTCCAGTCGGCTCTGGTATCGTCATATCTTTGCCCAAAAATTGACGCAAAAGTTCTATAGATTTATTCCTAACAACGTCTTCTGGTAATGATTCTACCTGTAATGTAATACATAATTTTTTCTTTATTTTTTTTAAAATTTTCCACACTACAGACTTATTATACTTGTGCCTTATTTAGTGTTTCTTTATGATTAAGAGTACTCTAAGAGCATAATATTAGTATTATAAAAAAATTGCAAACCGTATGGTCCGGTAGCACAAGAGTGTGACTGTAAACGCTACGATTGTGGTTACGATTTCCACTTGGGGAAATGAAATATTTTATTATCGTTTTCTCGCTCTGGTAGAGAGACAAAGTGCGTCGTTGAGTTACACCATTCAACACTCCTCCAGAGTTAGGCGAAAAGAGGAGAACTAAAGTATCTTAGTAGGAGTGTCTTAACACTAGGTTCCCTTTGCCTGCCTTGCTATGTGCGGACGAAAAATGGCGAAAGTAGTGCTTCAGCACCAAGATCCCTTTGGATCCCTGTCAGCCTACCTTGCTCAAAGAAAAAAAAACTAACGAATTTTGTATTTTCACCACAAGTCCACAGCGTCACCGTGTTAGAGGAACCGGCTGGAGTCGATACATCTCGTATTTTCGACAACCAGGTGTCATTGCCAAATTTTTCCTTATCATCTGGTAAATAGAACAACTTGTAACTGTCTGCACGCATCCATCTTTCTGGGAATGAGAATATAATTTTTCCTATAAGTCCAATTACTACTTTGTCTATAGCTTGCACTTTTTCCTGTGGCAGCGGTGGTGAAAACAATGAGGCGTATCTGAAAATGTTATTATTATGTTTTATATAGCTTTTATTAGTATATTTAATATTTTCTTTTTCTGGCTTCTATTCTTACATGCAGTTACAGGTATGTGGGCCACTTAGAATATGTAATAACCACTAATAGTTATTTATGATTTAAATTAATTTACAGATAGTGTACCAAATCACCAACCTTTCTTTCAATACTCCAAGAGAGACGGTAACGATAACATTATCAGCTACATATACGTCGCCATCTTTACATATCACCTCGACACTTCCGGTAGAGTCCCGCGGCCATTTTATCTCAATTACCTCTTTGTTTAGTTTTATTTCTAAATTTGGGTAACCAGGGCCGTTGTTATATGTGTTCTGTCAAGGTGAAATAAATATACTATAAATATTTTGACAATATAAGACTATACTTTTTTTTTGTTGTAGCTTCACGGTTTAACCCGAGAGAGAGAGAGATCGAACCTGGTAATTTAATGTTAAGACACTTCGTTCCCATTAATACACTTCCGTTCTCGGCTGTCCACTGAATTCTAGAGGCATTGCGCATTGTATGGCGGAATTCAACGACACGCTTTTGTCTCGTTAAAAAAGTTACGATTACGTTACTTAGGCGAAAGATAAGATCGCAATAAGTTATGTATATATTTTATGAATGTAATAAACCAGCATACTGTAATAATAATAAATATTACGTACAATGAAATAATGTTGTTTTTCTTTGTAACAATGTTTTAAGCAATACTATGTATATATATTAACTCTCTAAATAAATTTAATATCTATTAATTTCTTATATTTTTTTTTAATATTATATATTTTATTAATTCTTATATACCTAATCATTTCTATTATTTATTTAGACAAATCGGATATTACGTAAGTAACAAAGTAACTTATACTTGAAGCCATTAGTGGCGCAGGGTCACAAAGTGTGACTGTAATGGCCACAGGTTATGGGTTTGATACCCACTCGACGAAACGAAATATTTATTTAAATTTATATTTCCATTTCTTGCCTCTGGTTTCGAGGCTAAGCGTGGCGTTGAGTTCCGCCACTCAACACAAAATGCTTCCAGATTTCGGCGGAAAGTGGGAAACGGAGTATCTTAACACTAGGTTCCCTCTCCTTACTCTACTATGTGCGGGATAAAGCGTGAAGCTGATTTATTTATTTTTAACATACTCGTATACTAAACTCACCAATAAAATATCAAAAAAAGTCTTATAGCCGTGTCGGTGCCATGTGGTGGCTAGATTCCCATCTATGTCTCTATAATGTGACTGAGCACTAATATCATTCCAATCGTTGGACGCAATATCATTACTTATAAGTATATTGAACATATCCAAAATTTCATTTAGATATGCATCATCTCTTTGTACTTCTGGATAATTTTCTTTAATGTAGTCGAGAAGGCTAAAATAAACTTGAATATTTGAGACCAGTCGTGGCGCAGAAGCAAAAGTGTGACAGTTAACGTGATTGGTTATAGATTCGATTCCCACTAGAGGAAATGAAATATTTATTTAAATTTATAAAACCAGAATTCGGCGGAAAATGGGGAACGTAGTATCTTAACACTAGGTTCCCTCTGCCTACCCTGCTGTGTGCTGAATACAGCGTGAAGCGTGTAGTTCTTGGACGGGCCGTTGTCCAGCTATTGGATAGGATAGGCTAATAATGTTAACGACAGCGATGTTGTCGTTATTGTTGATGAGAATGTTATGACAGAGGTAATGAAAGTCACTAGATTTGAAAATGTACTAACGTTCTACTGACTTCAGATTTCGTTCAATATTTTATTAAATGTATTATACGGAGTAGTTAAAACTTTTAAAATATAAAGAATGTTGATTTAAAAATATAAAATCTTAAGCTAAAAGTAACCTTCTAGTCACATAATTCCCTAGAGCTTCAGGTTTTTCCGATGGAACGATTCCAACAGATCCTGAATGTTCAAACAAGTCCGATATCAAGCTGGTGTTCCCTGGAGTCCCGTCAGAGTTGTACACTACGAAGCTCTGGGTTTGTGGAAATACTGATATGTTATGGGTAACTGCACTCTCGTATATTCTGCTATAATTTGTGCCGTGGATCCTAAAATTAAAAGTGTTTATTAAATTTATTGATTTTCCACTCAATCAAATCATCGCCTATATATTATTACGACATAGCGCGGCGTTGAGTTTCGCAACTACGCTGTAGAAATAAATAAAACCAACACACGTTGCCTTGAAATTTGGGCAGAAAAGGAAGGAAGTAGGTCTAAGACACTGAAGGAAAAAGTCTAAAGCCAAAAAAATTATAGTAGCCTGAAACTAAATGCCAAAATATTATAATATCATTAATTAATTGAATAGACTTTAACCAAGAAAATAGTAGAAGAAGAAAAAATTACCATTCTGCACCTTCTTCTACTACTCCATCTCCAAATGGAACAGTCTTCACTCTCCCACCGATCCTGTCCTGAGCTTCCAAACATAGGACTCTTTTCCCAGCTTTAGCAAGAGTGGACGCTGCAGTCGCACCTGCTGCCCCAAGACCTACTACTATCGTATCATACGATGTAGTAATGGGCGACCTATTAAAAATTTAAATTAGTTGCGTATCCAAAATTATTTTTCTTCGTACATCATACAATATAATATTTTATTATAGTCA
>JAATLQ010033756.1:0-19202 GCA_013421005.1 Heliconius erato x Heliconius himera | reverse complement strand
CCCGCCCCCCTACAGTGCTTACGTAATACTTGAACGGCCCCTATATAGCAAATAGTAATTGTTAAGGGGAGTTTGTCAAAACACCAGGGAAAACTACATTTAAAACGGTTAAGCCGTTTCCGAGATCAACATCAAAAAACTGTTATTAGGGTTAGGGTCCTAGGTGGATGATCTTCAAAAATATTTATTAAAATTGGATTGGGTGAATTATATGCTTTACCAGTAACCCTTACAGGGTTGATATACAACAAAGCGCAAAGACAAACAGACAAAAAAATATTGTCTTTTTACATTAATAAATAGTTAATAGATTTTCTCATATATCTTACACTTTGTATAAAGTTGTTTCAACGGTGTTTTTAATAAATATTCTTTTATTGACAGAAGTCATGTTGCAATTATGGCATAAAATTATATAAATACAAAAAACTAATATAAATACAAAAGATTTTTTTTTAGGACGACGCAGTTCAGTGTACTGTACTGTACTGTACTGTACTGTAGGTGGTCGGACGTGTCACATCGATCATCCATATCAAATGCATGCAATATTCAGATGTTGTAACAAAGAAATAAACTACCTACTGTATTATCTATATGTTTTAGCGTCACGCTGTCCCGCACAAAGACACTTCCGTCGAATTCCGGAGGCATTACGTGTTGAGTAGCGGAACTCAACGCCGCGTTTTCATTTTCTCGACTACAAATCGAACCTACAACCGGTCGTTATCGCGTGTACAGTCGCACCGCCACGACTGGCCTCAACATTATATATGTTTTCATCTCTATATATTATAAAACAGTAAAAATATTTTGTCTGTATATTTAGTAATTTTGACTAAAATGGATATAGGGACAAAAAATAAGAATAACAGAAAGCATTTTTTTTTATTTCTTGTCTGTCTGTCTGTCTCTTTGACACTAGACACTGCTCTCTTGATAACAATACCTAGAAACGGCACGATCTGATTGATGTCTAAACTGAACTACCTAAGTGTCTTATGTAAATGTGTATGTATGTATGTATGTATGTAGACACTACCCGCCTGAGCGATGACATATTTACCTCAATATACTGAAAATATGTTGCATTCTCTGAGTATTAGTCAATTAGTACGTAATGAGAACAATCATCACCTTCTAGGCTTCTGAAGTGATGAATTACTTCGCGTTATTATTACGATAGACTCACTTCTGTACACGTTTCTGAAGACAAACGCATGTAAAGATGTTGGCAGATATAGATGTGCTATGTATTATAAGTGGTTTCTAATCTCTAAACTCTAAAGATAACTGATTGCTGTCTTTATAAGGATGATACACGATACTGTTGTTGGCGGCAATTATTCATGTAATAATGTAACGGAACACAAAACAATGATTTTAATTTTATTTTGTCTGTTTGTCACAAATGCCTTAATTTAAATGCAGTTTTCATTCGTTGTATATTGTGGCAAACTTTAAAAAAAAGTAAGGTAATGTTAATTAATGTAAAAATTGCATGTATTGCTACATAAAGAGAGTTTTATTGAATTGGCTGAAACTTTAGCTATCAATGTAGGGATACCGAAATGAAATGTTATTGATCACGAAAGCAATTTAGATGACCAAATAAAAAACACTGTACACTGTACAAGCGAGCAAACTAAAAATTTTAACCCTAAAGGGATGAAATAGGAGTTGAAATTTTGTATGGTATTTTTTTTAAATCTGCGCCGATTTTTATAAAATTGAAATTACAGACTCTTAAAAATATTTAATTGAACACATGTTTCATTTTTTTTTTAGAATTAATTAACCCCTAAGGGTTCAAATAAGCGGTTGAAAGTTTGTAGGGATAAATCTTTAAATCGCCACCGATTTTTATAAAAATTGAAATTCAGTATGTTAAAAATATTTTATTGAACACGTGTTTCGTGTTTCTTTTTTAGAATTCACACCTAAGAGAACAAATAAGCGGGCGAAGCTGCGCGCGCCCACTACTCACAACATACAGGTACATTAAATACTATTTTGTCACATATTATACTGTCGTTAATATTTAGAACGTTAATACTTTTGTTTGTTTTTGAAAATTGTTGAGAACGTTCATATAGTATTAGGATAATTTCTTAAAATATACTGTCAAAACAAAATATTTAACTGAAAAAAAGTCATTTCAAAATTAAATAAACAACCGGAAGTCAATCAACCGGTCTGACAATGATGCTAGTGAAATAGCAGCTAATAATAACAATCGATCATCGTTGTACCGAATTGGTAATAAATTAATAATGTAAGTTACAAACAAGTACCTGTACTAGATATAAGTAATAAGTAACCTTTAAGGTGAAGATTTAAAAAAATATAAAACTAGTTTTTAGAGTTGTCAGACATAAGAGGCCGATTTTATTCATTAACAATAACTTAAAACAGTTAAAGAAGTTTTTATTTCTATTAAATCAAACGCGATAAGTGCTAGTTTTTTTTTTGTAAAACGCCTTTGAAATATTTATAGCAACGTTACGTTGAGAAAAATAACTATCAGAATATTGTAAGGATAAAAAATAAACAAAATTATCGTGGTATTATTTTTGATTGATATATTCATAATATAATGATTCTGAATTCTTTTTGGTTCTTATTTAAACAAAATGTACGTTAATATTAAAAATATATGTTTCATGTGAATGTTACATCTATAGCACTCACATAGTTGCAAGCCTGTCACAATGAATATGTATATAGTGTATATCAAAATTTCTTATATAGCAATCTTTTATTTTTAGCACATATCAGGGTAGGCAGAGGGAACCTAAAGACACTCCGTTCCCCACTTTCCGTCTAGTTCTGGAGGCATTGTGTGTTGAGTGTCGGAACTCAACTCGGGACCAGAGTGAAGAATTGAAAATATAAATGTAAGTAAATATTTCTTCTCCTCGAGTAGGGATCGAACCCACAACCAGTCGGTTTTACAGTGACACTTTGTGCCCCTGCGCCACGACTGACCTCTACATATAGTATAGCAAACTTATTATATAATATTAATTTTTGTTTGATCATGTTGCATAGCATCTGCTTCGTGTCTCTCGGGTCTTAGTTCATTGCCCCAAAAACGTCGTCGGTCGAATCGCATTCATTTGGACCAGCTATGGGCAAGTTGTACATTTTTAGTATTATAAACGTTGTGTTCAGTGACAAGAAACTGATTTTATTATTCTGTGATTATTTTGAATGAAGTTATAAATATAAGTAATATAATTGATTTAAATTATAATTATATTTTCAAATTTTATATAATTTTATAAAATTTTACGTGAAAAAAAAAAATGTTTATTACATTTGTTTTTTTAAGAGTTAAGAAATAAATATTGTTCTCATACTTAAATATGAGAGCAAAAGCAAGGAATATTGTAAAAATCAAACTTCAAATCTAAAAATGTTTATATTCACCCCATTTTATAGTATCATAATCATCCATACTTAACTTAAAATATTTTGTTAATTTTTAATAATATTTTTCTAATACAACTTGACATATAAAAGCACTCAAAATTCATTTTACATAAAAATGTAACGTTCTGTTATCAGTCGGGTTATATCCGTTGTTGATACGAGATAACTGTTTCCAGATATTTTTGTTAATTTCTTATTATTCCGTTCTAACTTTTGTTGTTTCTAAAAAAATCTTATTTTCTTAAGCTATCAATAAGCTTAATAAAATAAGAATTTTTTATTTTTTTTGATTTTGTTATATTGACGTTTTGGTGCTTAAAACATGAGCGACTTTAACCAAGCAACATTTTTCTCCGTCAAAGTAAAAGCAATCAAAGAAATGTTTAATACAGACGAGGTGGCTTTTGTTAACGTATTCTGACACGTAAAAGAAACGAGGCCGAAGCATTGGTATCCGTACAAATGAGATATTATCAATAAAGGTTTGAGAGGTTATGTTTTGTTTGTTTACATTTTGTCTCACGCTTAAATGAATAGACTCTACAAGTTGGTAGCATTGAGAAATATATTTATCAGTGACAAGATTTTTTTTGTAACTCTCCGCACACTCCGCGTCGACTACCGGACGCTGTTAAGTGTCTTCGTCGATTTGGCGTTGAGTCGCCTCTCCTTCTTGAGCGCGCGGTACGCGGCCACCACGTCGAGGCGCGCGCGCTCGCGCCGCATCAGCTCGGCCGCGCCCGCGCTGCTGCTGCTGCTGCTGCTGCTGCTGCTGCTGCTGCCCGCGCGCAGCATTGATGTTAGGAGGAGGTCGCGTTGTCCGGGCTGTTAGTCATATAACATTGTTTGTTTTTAGATTTACACTTTTTAAGCATAGCAGTATAAGTAGATAAACCTAGTGTTGATTTGAGACTGTGGGTTCGATTCCCAATTGAGAAAATTAATTTTATATTTTCATTTTCACGTTTTGGTAACAAAACAAATCGCCGCGTAGTCTCGCACGAGACTTACTACTAAATATCTGCTGCACTAGCTTTGTTTATATTTATGGATGAAGGTGATAAGAAACTGGGTTTCAGTTTCTGTATCGTAGGACCGAAGAAATCCATCTATATATTACCAGATCTAACTATCCTTACCAAGACCAGAAAGAATACTATGAGAAAATCGGACTACGTTTGATACGTTTGAAGTTTAACCGATATTAGTTGGGTAATACTGGGGCCGCCCCGATACCGACCCTGGGCGCCCCGTCGACACCGCGCGCGTGTCGCGGCCGCACGGGCAGCGCGGGCGGCGCGTGCGTCACGTCGCCGAACCCCACGCGCTCGTACACCACCTCCGGCCGGGACGCCTCCTGCAAACAATGCATTATATATTTTAGGCGTATTATCTCACTAATATTATCAATTTGAAAATCGACTTAATTGTTATATTAATAATCAGCTTCACTCTGTATCCCACACACAGCAGGGTAGACACTCCGTTCCCCACTTTCTGCCATATTCTGGAGGCATTGCGTGTTGAGTGGCGGAATTCAACACGTTGATTGACCTCGTTACCAAAGCAAACAAATGAAAATGTTAAATATTACATTTAATCAAGTTGCATTTACTGTGGGATGTACCACGGTACGGGTACAGTGATTCAAGGTTTCATATTCACTCAAGGAATTATTATATTTTAATTACCTTTATATCATAGCTCTGATACACAAATCCCAGCGTTAAGTTCCACCACTTAATGATCATCTCAAACATACTCTTGTTTCAGGAATAAAAGTTTTGGGCCAGTTTCACCAATTACAAATAAAGTTTCAGATTGTAATCTACTAGGAAATGCTATCTCACAGACACAGACAGGATGAAAATACAAAATAATTGTATCTTATATTTTCAAGAATAATTTTCTCATAAATGAACGATAATAGGAGGAAACAAGTCATATTTGTTACATTTTCAAATTAAAAATAATGATGTAAAAATGAAATGCATGTGTCAAATGTGTATCTACTATCGAAATATGTGAAACAAAAACTTATAGTTTGTCTGGCAGATAAGGCTATCTGGGACTTCATCAGCCATTGGTGAAAATGGCCCTTAAACTACAAAAGTATTTGTTTACTAATATCAATAATTTTTATAGAGTAATCATTTTGGAAACAATAATCTATACATTGAAAACTAAAGTTTTGCCAATGCAATAAAGCAATTATTTTGTTGAACAAAATAGTCTATTTTGTTATATTGTTATAATTATGAACCAATTTAAATAAAACAAACACTAAATCTTAAGGGAAGTTTTCCAAAATATACTAGTGAAAACTGCCTTACTGGCTAATTTCAGGTCATTTTGTCATATATCTCCCATGTACAGAAAGCAATCAGTAGTTACAATTTTATTATGTTTATAAACAAACCTCTGCAGCTTTGTTTTTCTTCTCCTGTTTCTTAAGAGCGAGTTTCTTTGCTCTACTAATTTTTGGTTCCTCTGGTGGAGCATTTTTATTTGCTTTCTTATGTTTCCGCAGTCGGCGCTCCCTCTGAGCCGCTATACGCTCACCCTTTATATCTTCTTCATCCATGTCTTGCTGAAGAAAAAAAAAATTAAAGCTAACACTTTTTAATAAATATAATATATAACACCCATTAACAAAGTAGAAAGAACATTCTGTAGAGCATAACTAAATCCACAAATATCTACAATACTTTCAGAGGCTAAAGTAGATGCCGCACTATCTCATCAATGTGGAGAATTAGATATTTAATTGAGAGCCTTAAGTGAATGCAATGTCTTTAATTTAAATCAAATAGCCTTTTATAATGAATGGATTATTTTATTTGTTATTAATTTTCCTTACAGGGTAGTCCAGCTGTTCCATGGGGTCATGCAAAGTTCTTATAGCACTATTGATTCGCATAGAGAATCCACGGCCAGACTCTCCAGGTAATTTTTTTAAGGAGGCTATTGGATTATGTTTAGCAACAGTTTGATTTTTGTCATCTGAAAAGTTTCAAAATTAATAAAGTTAATATCTTATATGTCTTTAATAATTAAAAATATCAATATAAGTAATGAGTAACAATAAATATTTTGAATCTTGTCACTCAACATGCAATTTTAAAAAAATCGGCGGAAATTGTGGAACTGAGTGTCTTAACACTAGGTTATGTCTGCCTACCCTGATGTGTGCCACGTACAGTAATATTTTAAACATTTTAATATTGGAAAAAATATAATGCTTACCTTTTAAAGATATATTCCTATTTTTCTTTTTCTTTTTGACATTTCCGTCTTTGTTAGCAAATGCAAAGAGTTCTGTGAGGGAACGTGGTACTGGTTGCTCATCTGGATCCTTTGGTGGCGCATTAATTTTGCCTTTTAAACTAGACAAAGAAAAGTTTAAATTAATATTATATTTAGAACAATCAATGGATTACTGAGAATAATCAATATGTAGACACAAAATTTACCTTTGCAACCGCCTTGCTTGTTGTACAGCGGGATCTTTTACTCCTCGATGTTTTTTAGCAGGAATTTTGCGACCCATTTTATAATTCTAGTAAAATCTAGTAAATATGATATCTGTTTTTCTAGACTTTCGTTTAAATATATGTTTAATTTAAAAAGATATCACCAAACTCGCTTTAATAAACAACCACATGTGCTCTTCTGTTTTGACAGTATTGACAATTAAAATTTGAGTGGTCTGTTTGACAGATGTCACTGTCAGGCGTCAGCTGATAAGTGTCAAAATAAATTAATATTGCCATTACGAACGAAACGATCTACCTTTATAGTGTTTGTTGTAGTTTACAGTCTTAGATTGGAAGAAGCAATAAAAGAAAATCCTAATACAATATCATTTTACAGAAGTTGATTAATGATAACATTTCCTTTTTTGTATATAATAAACTAAATTATATCAAAAATGTAACTTTAGTAGTATACATAATATAATTTTGGTAGTAAATAGTAATATGAGAGGGAGAGCTGTGCGCAACAGTCATCTTAGGACCAGCGAATGGCTGGATTGGATCGAGTGGCGCGGGAGGGGGCTTGTTTTTAGCAGCGAGCAAGGTCGTCCTTTGTGTCAAAAAATTCTACTTGTGACGATTACACAGCTTTTGTTATTTACAAGGAGTCAGTGAGTGTTTGTGCAAAGGTCGCAGTGCGCGTATGTCGTTCATAACAATTAATATTTAAACAAACTTGCAACTTCGAGCGGTCCAATGAGTTTGGGAGGAGGTCACGGCGCGGAGGGAACCAATGCAGGAGGGATATTCGTTCAATTCAATCAAGATTGCACGTAAGTGGTCGTTGTGATGACTTTAGAGTCGAAAGTGAAAGAGCAAACCCAAGTACGGGGCGTCGCGGACGTTATCGCCCTTCAAGACGCGTAATCGTAAAACCCAGCTGTTGATAGATCGACAGCTTTCAAGGCCACGGGTAGCCCGTCCCGTCCCGTCGTGGGTGCAGGGACAGCACGGGCACGGGCTGGGCTGACGACCATTGTTCTAACACAGTCACGTAGAGCAGCACCTTGGGTAACAAACACAACTTGCGTTATTGCGCGATGATGCAATATGTCAATGCCAGCGTTTTCGTAACAACAAGCAAAAATCAGATGTTGTAAATAAACATTATACTCAATAAGCGACGTTAGACGACGCTAACTTGTAAAGAGGCAAATCAAATATGAATGTCATTTTGATTATATTTTCTAATTTTTTGTTCATGTTGCCAACAGCTGACTGTTGTTTTGTTTTTATTATATAAGGTAGCATTGCTCGTTTACCCTTGGAGAGGTTCTTGATACATTTATATTAATTAAACAGTATTTATATTAGAAATATGATTTGTTTTTTTTTTCAAATAAATTAACATATGGATAGTATTAATTAAAAGTCATACTAATAAATAATTGAACTCCAGGTGGAGGTGACACATGGTATTTTAGAATTCATGTAATTTAATCACTAGATAAGTATGAAAGTAGTTGCAATAAGATATTTTTTTATATACTTTTAATAAAACTAAATTTATTTCTGCTTATTATATGTTTGCAATGATTTTCAGGTCGCTGGTAGCAGGTAGTAGTAGTGGCTACCATTTATTCGCACTTACACCTGATGATGGGATTGAAGAAATCTATGCAAGTCGGTCGGGGCAGGACACCTGCCTCGTGGACCGACTGTTTAGCAGCTCCTTGGTTGCTATTGTCACAGTAGCTGCCCCAAGGTTAGTAAAGTGTCTAATTCATGAATAAAATAATAATGTGACAGTAAATAGTTTTTAATTATAATTATTATCATCATAACATTAACATTGCAAAAGAGGCAGTTAGCCTTTGAGAACACGGTGTCTATGATACCAGCATCACATAAAACGTATGTAGATACTCCGCCAAATGCATGATGACGGTGGACAAGGGGAAAGTGTTGAGCAGCGACTGTAGTATTTGGAGCTCTGTTCTCTCTGGCTACCTTCCTAAGAATAAAGCATGTGGCTACAAAAATCACCATATTTATCAGCCTTTCCTTCTAAACGGCTGGCCATAGATTTCTCTAAAGGTATATGAGTAAACTTAATTTTCATCTCTGCTTGTAAAAATACATTGTACATTTTAATATAAACATAACTCATTATACAAACCTAAATTGAAATATGAATTTATTGGGTAAATCAATAAAGTGTAGGTTTAAGCAGTAAGAGCGTTAAAATTAATCATCATAAAACGCTTCCAAAGAAAACTGCATGGATTGAAAACAATTTAATGTCCATTTTGATGTTTTAAAAATAATTAAAATATTGGATTGTATTTTCTATAAAAGTACCACCTTGCCGTTATACATTTTTCAATATTAATTTTTTTATAACAGCTGTGATAATTAAATAGATTTGAAATGTGATTTTTTGTAGAATGAGTGTACTTAAATTTGTTGCTTAAAATGGTTTAGAAGGAAGGAAAACTAACAATGGTAATCTTTAATTATTTATACTTCAGATAACATCAGATTAAATTATAAACTAAACGCTAGGTTCCACTCAGGACTCCTACGACGCATCGCGAGGTCTCTATCACGGTCACGCCTCAGGCATTGCTCAAAGTTCATATAATTTTTTAACAGTTTATATTTTTAATTGCATATATATTTACATTATTATGCAATAAAAGTGTTGGTCATTTATGAAGTAGTCGTGTCGAGGAACGACGTCACCATTAGCTCGCGTAAGAAAAACATACTAGATGCTTAGTATGATACGCGATAAATACACATATAAACAAAAATATAAAAGAAACCAGAAAAAAAATATTGCATGAAGATTGAATTAGATATTGCATTAAAAAATAATTCAATATGATAAAATTTCATCTACGATACCAAGATAGTTCTATTTATAATAACATAACAAATCTAGAATATCGATAACTGAGACAGTCTTTTATTAGAACGTCGCTATCGACTTACTTGCATATAAAATTCGGGATGACTAGTGTACCTAAATCGATGTTGGCAGTTTTAAATGTGAGAAACAGTTTTTTTCATCAGCTTCACGCTGTATCCCGCACACAGCAGGGTAGGCAGAGGGAATCTAGTGTTAATACACTCCGTTCCCCACATTCTGTCGAATTCTGGGGCCATTTCAAATAACTTTTCAAATAAGCGTGTTGAGTGGCAGAACTCAACGCCGTGCTTAGCCTCGACACCAGTGCGAAGGAATGGAAATATAAATTTAAGTAATTATTTAATCTCCTCGAGTGGGGATCGAACCCACAACCAGTCGGTTTTACAGTCACACTTCGTGCCGCTGTGCCACGACTGGCCCTCTCTTTTTTTAAATGTCTTAAATATTATGATGTGCACGTTAGGCGAGTGGGCGCCGTGAACTTGGCCGCGGTGCTGACACAGCTGCGGCCCGCGAGACCTGTCGCCTTACAAACTTACTATACATATTTAACAAAATAAATTACTAACTATCGACGTCATTGCCCTAATTACATATTCCTCGAAACAATGTGTTTAATCAATATACAAAAAAAAAATTATACATTAAAGTTATTTGAAATGTTTACGCTAAAGTACATTGACACAAACACACACACACACATTGGAAACGTGAAAGATTATCGTTTTGTTTTTAACCTTCATCGTCGAATTATAATCAAATATAATTGTTTGGATACGTACGATACAAGAGAGGACGACGACCGCGGCGCGGTAGCTGACTAGCTGTCCTCTTTATCGTGGAAGACAGTGGTAAATTGTGAAATGTTCTACAGGCGACCTTTCACAGTTGGCACGCACGCGGCCTGAAATATATGAAAAACGTCATTTCTTTAGAGATCACCTTAGCTGAGACGACGACAACAGACAAAAATGTTTTAGTTTTAACAAATCCTAAAATTGTTTAATTAGTATAATTGATGGTTGGTCAAGGTCACTTTTTTCTATGAATTATAAAAAGTTTACAACAGTTATATTTTATCGAAAGTATTTTTGTATTTATGAATAAATAATATTCACAATATCTATTAAGAAAAAATCAAGGACAATCAACGGTTATACTACTTTTTATCAGTTCATCCGATACTGACTGCTGACAGATTAGTGATGTCTGATTATTTTATCGGTTAATTCTTTTCCGCAAATTGTAAACATATGGCATTAATAAAGTTTAACGTTTCTGGTCGTTTATATAAAAATTTAATAAATAATACAAAGTTAAAGAATGTTAATAATCATTACCTTTTTTCTGTATAATTATTATTATTTAATTAAAGTATCGTTACGACATAAATAAGTATAATGACGCAGTATGTCAGCGAGTACGTGCGACGTCCTCGCGTCGCGTTATCAGCGATGTGTTTACCAACACTCGTGTTATTGCGCTGCGGCGTCGCCTCGTCTGATGCAGTCTGCACTGACATCACTGACATTACTGACATCACAAATACTATGATTGTATTATTCATTATTATAAGAAGAAGGCCACAAATTTGTTACCGACTCCATTGACATCTATTATCAAATGAGTAAATTAACACAAATACATAATATCACTTGCGAGAAGTGTGCGTGTTGACAACCCGCCCCCCGCCTCGCCGCCGTCGTTTACGACCACGCAGAATCACCTGATGCGTATTCTTTTATATGTCGGCTGTTTATTCGTCGAATTTGCAATTTCTATAAAATTTATTTGTTAACATTTTATCTGATCACGTTATCTCCACTTCGCTCGTAATACATTTGTTCCGTGAATTTTAAATAAACACAAATAATATTCATATTCTGCGTCGTTGATATGTTTTATCTGTTTATCTATGACGTCAGTGAAGTTCATTCCGGATATAACGCGCTTTGGTTGTGGATGAATTTAGCTCTCCGGAGATTACTTTTCTACAGAGCCCCGGTTTGGTTAATTAGGTTAGGCTGAAACAGTTGATTCGACAGTTGAGTTTTGTAGACGAGAGCACTATGGCTTATCACTAGGACTTTTATGGTTGCAAAATGCAAATAATATGTTAAAACAAATTATAATGTCTTTGACATTAATGCATAAATAAAAACATAACAATATGTACCTTAGTGTTTGACGCTCAATGCAAAGTTGCTGCATAAAGCCTTAATATGGCTTGATCTCTTATTCGACAACAGTTCTGTTGATAAAGTTTGTTAAACAAGAAGATGATTGTTAATTACTCTTTAAGCCAAACTACTTAAGTAATCTTACTTAGACGTTGCTCGCTCTTACAGACTTGTACTTACAGATGAGCAATTTGATGTGACAGCAATGTACAACATTGCTAAAATCTATTTTTACTTTACTATTTGCAATGTTCATTTTGTTACAGAAAATTAATAGTATGCCACTACAAGAAGGGCACCGAAATATGCAACTACAGCTACAGTAACACCATCCTGGCGGTGAAGCTGAATCGGTCGCGGCTGATCGTGTGCCTCGAGGAGTCCCTGCACATCCACAACATCCGCGACATGAAGATCCTGCACACCATCCGCGACACGCCGCCCAACGCGCGCGGCCTCTGCGCGCTGTCGCCAAGCGTGGAGCACTGCTACGTGGCCTACCCGGGCTCCAGTGCCGTGGGCGAGGTGCAGATCTTCGACGCCGTGCACCTCAACGCCAAGTGCGTGCTGAGCGCGCACGACAGCCCGCTGGCCGCGCTGGCCTGGTCGATGTGCGGGCGGCGCCTCGCCACCGCCTCCGAGCGCGGCACCGTCATCCGCGTGTTCGCCGTGCCCGAGCGCGTGCGCCTTTACGAGTTCCGGCGCGGCGTCAAGCGCTGCGTGTCCATCGCCTGCCTCGCCTTCAGTGCGTGCGGCGCCTACCTGGCCGCCACCTCCAACACCGAGACCGTGCACGTGTTCCGCCTGCAAGAGGCCGAGGCGGGGCCCGCGCCGGCCGAGGCGGGCGAGGCCGAGGCGGCGGGCGAGGCGGGCTGGATGGACTGGCTGTCGCAGGCCGTGTCGGCGGGCGCGGGCTACCTGCCGGCGCAGGTGGCGGACGTGCTGGCGCAGGGGCGCGCCTTCGCGGCCGCGCGCCTGCCGCGGGCGGCGCGGCGCGCGGTGGCGGCCGTGACCAGCGTGGCGCGCGCGGCGCGGCTCGTGGTGGCCACCGCAGACGGCGTGGTGTACGTGTACGCGCTGGACGCGGCCGAGGGCGGCGAGTGCGCGCTGCTGCGCACGCACCGCCTGCTGGACGCCGCGCCCGCGCCCGCCGCCAGCGAAGGTACTTGCTGATTTCACTGAGGTTGTGACGCAGGCGCTGGGCAGGGCGCGCGGCGCCGTCTCGTGGCGATCGCCGCGCGCCCCCGCCCTATAGTATCAGACCTCCCCCCCATTCTTCCTCAACATACATCCGCGTCCGCTCCCGTCCATGCGATGCTGTACTTCAAAATTTAATTTAATCATATATACTATTTATGTTTATTATTTTACGTATCTATTAGTTTATTAATTTATTTATTGAACCCAAAACATATGTGTTTCAGTACCCTCCATAACCTTATTCTCACAACTGTTAGGGATCTCATAGCTACTTACATAAATATATTAAAAGTACATTATATGTATCGACTTATATAATATCTATACCACAATACCCGCGAATGCGGCCTGTTCGTTCGCCGCCCTCGTTTGCCTTGTCGCGTGTCGCCTCGCCGCCGCCCTCACGCCCTCCGTCTCGAAACATTTCAAACTTGAACATTTCAAAATTTACGTCGAAATGGACGCCAAACGTTCTGAAAGTCGGTTCAAAGTCATTGCGCCGACCAGAGAGGAGCGCGCGTAAGAAGGCGGCGCGAGGCGCGCGAGGGCGGTGGCGAGGCGACCCTGACGAGTTGTGTCCCGCAGCCGCGCCGGGCTGCAGTTACGCGGGCGCGCTGCGCGGGCGGCACCCGGACCACATGACAGGTAGCTAGCTCCCCGCCCCCACGCGCGGCCCCCGCCCCGCCCCGCCCCCGTGCCCCGGACGACCCCGGCAGTATCGTCGTCGCACACCGATATATTTGCGTTTGCTCTTTTCAACCTTGTTTGTTCGCTTTCTCCTTCCCCTGCTCCCCGCCACTCCCCGCCCGCCCGCAGGCGCGCCGGAGCGCCGCGCGCGCCCGTAGCTCAGTGCCACGGGCGCCGCGGTCGCTGCCGCCGCACGCTGCGCTAGGCGCTGCCCAGAGTAAATCGCAGCTGACGCACGACCTGTAAGTATTGCTCGCTCACGCAGTGTTTGTTGCGCGTAGAGGCGGCGGAGGACGCGTGACGTGACGCGGCTCGACGCCGCGCGTGCGGGCGGAGCGAAGCGATGCAGCGCGCAGGTAACGTGTAGGTAGGTATGACCCTCGGTGTTGGAGCTCTCGCTCGTGTGCGTCCCGTCTGGTGGTGCTTGCTCACGGGTCCGAGGTGGTACACCGCAGAGCCTTTTTGCCACTTTTTTACAAGTTTTCACTACAGTGTTTTTCAATATTCGTTTGTGACCAGTTCATCCTTGATGTGTACAGATTCTATTACTTAATTCTCATCGCTTAGCATGTATTAGTGTATAGTTTATCATTTCATACTATAAAATATCGTGTTACGATTTAAAACTATTTTATATTCATACCTTGTTTCAATGTTTCTTTTAATTGATTGGCATTTATTAACATTACGAACCGAATTCACAATTCTTGTTTCGTATTACACTGCGCCATGCTGTTCTTTTAGTCAAAAGTAAAACGTTTTTGAAACATTTATCGCATATATTTCATAATTTAATAAAATTTGTAATTTTTTCACAATGCAACTGGTTTATGGTCTTCAACAAAAATGTTCAAACATTCGTGTATTTAGTTGTCTTCATTAATATTTTGAACATTAATGAACTTGGTACACCAAGATTCGAGGACAACTAAACACACTGGTGCTGTCCACATGACAGTGGCAGTGCGTGATGCGCCGCGTGCGCGTGTGTCCGCAGAGTCGGAGCGCGCGTCGGAGCTGGGCGCGGCGCTGGCGGGCTCGCCCCCGCGCGGCGCCTTCGACCTGCGCGACCCGCGCCACTTTCCGCCCATGCGCGCCGCCCCCGCGCCTGCGCCCGCCGCCCCCGCCGCCGCCCTCGCCGCGCCCGCGCCGCCCCCGCAGTAGGCGCCCACGCTACACTTATTGAAATGTTTCACGTGATTTACTACAACATGCACGAGTGAATTTTGTTTGGGAAGCTCTAATTAAACAAATTGTATATAACTTGAACGATCTATCTTAAATGTACCAATTCTGAGGTTCGCGAGCTTCCTCCGGCGAGGTCGGCTCGCGGGACCTCCCTTTTATATTATAACTATAAGTTCTCAAATCGACCCGGTGTCGGTTTGAATATTAGCTCAATTGAGTCACGCGTATTTGAGGATGGGTGTGCATAAACCAAAATAAACTTCTACGTCTCCACGGAGTCGTCCTCGCGGGTCCTCACAGACACGTGCGCGCCGTGCCTCGCCGAGAGTTAGTGTACTCTCAATATATTCAATTATATTTTCACAAAGTGACATACGTCGTAAAATATATTTTTCAGACTTTTTATGACACGAGATGGCGGCGAGACATGCGCGTGCGCATCTAAACTTGTACATAATGTAGGCACTTTTAATGAAATATAATGTTGTGAGGCCCGTTGTGTGTGCGAATGTGTATGTATTTGTGTGCGTGTGTGTACGAGCGAACGGAAGGTGAAGATGAATGTGTAGACTATTGGTGTATTCCCGACCGCCACAGAAGAAAATTAATACAAAAAAAAATTAAAAACCTTCGTAAAAATGACGAGCACGCCGTGGTGCGAGTGCACACATATCAAGTACTAACGATTGGTGTCTTGTGTATGCTGATGTCGGAAATATTCTTTTATTAATATTATTATTATATTATATAATGTATCTGTGCCGCTCTGAGGCGTGTCGCTGTGATTGTCTCGTCAGCTGCTTAAAAATAAAATTGTAAATATTAAATAAATTTCTACAAAACCTTGCCCGTCTTTTTATTTACAGTACACAAACTCATCTAGCACTTCTACAATATTATTAAGTAAGTCAAGGCTGTATAAATAAAACATTTAATGTTTTTTTTATATACCTACTGGGTGTAATGCGATCGATGGATCAACGGTTGTCTATGGGTAGAAGAACTCAGTACTTATCTATTTCAGTGCCATGTATGTTAGCCGATTTTTAGCGATTCGGCAGTATCTGAAAATTTTTGATTTTTGGGAAAAAATCAGATTTTTGAAGAAAATTGGCAAACACAGCCCCAGTAAACTGTTAATCTGCGCTCGTGATTGTTTTCTCTCGATATAGCATAATAGTAGGTCTTTTGTATAATGTAATATTTCAAAACTATCGGCTTATAAGTTTAGGAAAAAACATGGAAACGAAAACCGTTTTTAAATAAACTAAAGGGGAATGCCCATTCTTGGTATCGTTTTTTCTCTTGCATCAAAATAAAAATAACATTATAATTACTTCACCTAGTAGTAACACAGCGAAACAGACATGTAAATATTATAATGCTTTAAAAAATCGATACTTAATGTGCAATTTACATCCCTATGGCTTACTAAATATTAGGAGTGTGCACAACAGCTCACTTTTGTGAACGAGAACAAAGGATATGTTCAGTTTAAAGAACATGTTCAATTTTACGTTCAGTTCTCTTTATATGTTCAGTATTGCGGGCGTCGTGGCGCAGGGGAGGGGGGCTACAAGAGTGTACAAAATATCATTAGAATACAAAAGTATATTTCGTCAGTAAAAATGTGGCTGTGATAGCTAGAGTGGTAAGTCGGTCGAATTCTTAACTAGAAGACCTTAGTTCGAGTCCGGATGTTATAGTCCTTTTTTTTAGTTTTTTTTTTCTTTTTTTAATATATAATTTATATCTAAATATGAATTTCAAAAGACAATTAAAAAAGGTCGATCATTTATTATCCGCGTACTATTTATTATAACTAAAGAAGGTCAATTAAAGCATTCATAATAATAATATAAAACTTTTATTTCTAGAATAAAACTCCAATTAAAGTTAAATTACAATTAACAGTTAATATAGACTACCAATAAAATGGACACACATATACAGAGCGGTGGATTCGATCCCCATTCGAGGGAATGAATTTTTATTTATTAATATTTTTATACGCAATGTCTTAAAAAATTTGGAGTGTCTTAACACTAGGTTCCCTCTGCATGCCCTGCTGTACGTGGGTTAGAGCGTGAAGCTTATTATTATCACCATATACACAGAGATAATTTAATGTTCCGCAATATTGAAATACTTCCATATTTGCCCTCTTCGTGGCATTTTTAAGAAAAGAAATATAAATCTAAACTTATTAAATCTAAATTACACTAACGTAAAACTAACACTTATTTACACTTACGTAATTAAATATAAGCAAAAGAAAGCGAAAAAGAAGAACAAAAACTTCTAGCGTCCTTCTAATTAATATATACAATACGTCATTAACCATTAAAAGTGAAATCCATAATAACACTTAAATTTATTTTTTCTCAAATACTAATAAGAATTTTGAAATTACCATAAAAAAATCTAACGTTTAAGTGTAATAAATGTAAGTTGTCATTACTATTATAGTTCTTATCAAATGGTATTAGAGCATAATTTAGAATGTGAAAAATATTCACCAATTACGACTTACTATCCTCGCTACCAAAGGCTTCCAATTTTCAAATTCGAGATTAAGAGTGCGTGTGAGCGAGATGTCGCTATACCTCTCTCTTGTGACGCGAATGATCGCGGTCGGACGGAGCGATCGTTTAAAGAGTCAATGAAAATGAACGCGACAAAAAATGAACGCAAAGTTGTTCTGAAATTGAACGGATCAAATATTCTTTTTAGAGATCGGTTCTTTTGTTCAGCTATATAATAAAACGAACACCTCTACTAAATATGACATTCCCGCGTGCCCCGCTCCTGCCCCCGCTCCCGCCATCGTTTATTGTTGTGTTTTTGTCGATCGAGTTGTACTCTACACCGGCAAAATAAACTTAGATATAATAATTATCGTTATTGTTTTGTGCTCAATGATTTACATTAATATATCGTGTATATAAAGCACCATAAAGGTACGTTTTATTTTGATTTGGTTCGTGTGTTTTGTCAAAACCGTATTCTTTGTAAAGTTCTGTCGTGTTATTGATAACTTGTAGGTACTTCACGTTTTGTATTTTGATGTCACAGAGGCATCCTTTGGATCAAGCGTTCAATTCAATAATCAACACATATTACACTCATGCATAACTCCTTTACAGGTGAGACTTGAACGGGCACTATCAACCTGACATACTACATAGTTCTTTCGATTTAATTCTTCATTTAAAAATTAAGAATTAGGTTTTCTTATTTTAAGAAGATATGGCCCTGATATTATTAAAATATGGTTAAAATATTTCTTTTATTTCAAATGCCCTCAGGAGGTATTTGTACTGATTGCTTTGAACTACCTACTCACAAATCAAGCAAACACAATGACATGAGAAAGAATTTTAACTTAACATTTGGATATAAGAGCCTCTACTTTCCTTATGGAAAATCTATTTTAAGGGCTTGAAGAACATATCCTATACAAGCTGATCATTAAAGAAGGAATATTTTAGTGAAATTGGTACTTCTTAAACTGGTAAATATTTTTGTAATTAATTTACATTATTCCTATGAGTGACTAGAGAGCTAGAAATAATAATTATTTAATGTATTTATGTTTTAGGTCTCAAGACTGGAATGTGTATATACTGCTTGTTGGGAGGTCAGTAACAAGAGGCACAATGGCAACAGCAGCACAATCCTAATCACCTATCACCACCTATAATTATTTTGTAACGAAACATTTGTACCTGTGTGTGCCAAAACTGTGTAAGAGGATCAAATAAAACTAAAAGTAGTAAAGTCTATTTAAGATGTTGTTTACATTATCTCTATATATAATAAGACAGTAAAAATATTTTGTCTGTACATTTAGTAATTTTGACTGAAATGGATACAGGGACACTTAAAAAGACTAATAGAAAGCAAAAAGATTTTTTTTGAATTTCTTGTCTGTCTGTCTGTCTGTCGACATATTGTTGTCCGCATTTTTCTCTGAAACTACTGAACCGATTTACTTGAAAATTTCACCAATTGCTTTGTTTTAACTCAATTTAGGTTCTAAAGTTTGGTTCATCAAAATCGGTTCATTAAAAAAAAAGTTATCGTCATTTGAATGAACTA
>JAATLQ010033755.1:0-19201 GCA_013421005.1 Heliconius erato x Heliconius himera | reverse complement strand
ATGCTGTGGAGATGCGATCTCTTCGTAGGATATGCGGAGTCAGCTTAGCTGATCGAATCCGCAATGAAGAGGTACACAGAATGGCAGGTACTAGCGAGGATGTCACGGTGAGAATGAAGAAGAACGTGCTCAGCTGGTTTGGGCACGTCGAACGAATGAGTGATGAAAGAATGGCAAAAAATATTTATGATGGAAAAGTGAGCGGTAAGAGAGGTAGGGGGAGACCTCGGTTGACCTTCAAAAATACAGTATCAAAGATACTGGAGGAAGGTCACGTAAAAAGCATGAGGACCCCCCGAAGGGCATGTATGAAGAGGTTGATGACAGTGGACGAGGCGAAAGAGGTATGTAGAGACCGTAGCGTTTGGCGCTCCGTTCTCTCTGACTACCCCGCAAGGGATAAAGCGTGAAGCTAAGTTAAGTTAAGTTAAGTTAAAATAATGTAAATATAACTTAACTTATATTTTTCTTATCAAAAAACTTTACTTTGCTCAGAAGAAGAAGAATATTCATATAATAATTGAATTATAAAGAAAACAAAAAACTCGATTGAATAAACAAAACAAAAATCCAGTGCCATCATCATCAGCTCAAACCGACGACGTATAATTTGTTATAACCGATTCACTTGCTTAACAGTTATAAGGGAACAATATAACGGACATACATAATGAAAATATAAATATGAATAAATTTAATTTCCTCTAGTGGGGATCGTACCCACAATTAGTCAGATTTCAGAGAGTCAGATATTACAGTAACACTTTGTGCCACCGCCGACTGATAGATAGATGTCATAAATATAATTTCTTTTAGCTTCACGTTGTATCAAGCACATAGGAGAGGCATGGGGAACCTGAGACCCTAAGACCCTGTTAAGACACTCAGTTTCCCCCGTTTCGCCAAATTGTTTGAGGCATTTCGTGTTGAGTGGCGGAACTCAACGCTATTTTGCCTTGTTACCAGAATTCGTAAAAAAAAGCTGATTCCATATTTCATTCTTTTATTTTCGCTGTAACCGCAAGGAAGCATTATTAAAACATTAGTAGCAAGAAAAATGTATTTTTGACTCCAGTAGAGATGTTTACACATTCACATTTAGCGACTTATTTGTTCTTATCTCGTTTAGAAAACATAAACGGCCAGTCGTGGCGCAAAGGCACGAGCTTGGGTTCAACTCCCACTAGAGTCCTTTTTAAGGTTCCGTACCTCTTAACGAAAATTGTCTATACATCTGGCAAAAGCCTTCGTCTTAGAACTTGGAGGAACTATATATTAAGATCTACGGTTATCTAAGATCCCTTGATTTCCTGAAAAAAACATATTTCTACATTTACGCACACACTATAAAGTGAATCAAAATGAATAGGGTACTTTCCAGTTGACTATAATTATGAAATTTGGCAGCTAGCAACTACATGTACAGTAGTATAGAAAAAAATCCGATAACAAAAATGTATACATTGATTGAAGTGATTGAATCGTACTAAAATAATACTCTTAAAAATGGGATAAATTTGGTATTAAAGGCACTAGTTCAAGTGAGGTGAAAGGGCTCTGGCTAAGCTTAGCTTAAATTTCAGAAAAAACTTTAAACCTCTAGTTTTTGTACGGAACCATTGGTGGGCGAGCCCGATTAGCGCTTGTGCCCTTTTTTAAATTTTTATTATGCATGTTAAGGGGTACATTATTTATATTATAGCTTAAGACAGCGGGATACAGTGTGAAACAAAAATATATATATATAATACCGATAGCAAAAATATTAGTTTCAATATCAAAGTATGTTCCATTTCATACAAAGCGTGTTGGTAGTTGAGATAGTAGCAATCAGTTGGATGGCGTCGCATCTGATAAACGGTATTGCCTTCGAAAATGAGTAGCTTCATCGTCCCAATGTGAATAGATACGATAAAAGTTATATTTTATGTTCATAAATAAAATATAGGTTATCCTGGTACAGGGATTCTAAATGTGATGGATGTAGGTTTGATTTCTACTTAAACCGGCGTCATGGAGGTTGGGTTTGTGACACTCGTTATATTTTGATTCGAATGCAGAGAAAACCTTATGTCAAGACAGTCTGTTCTCCGCTTTTTGCCCAAATTTGAGATATTATTAATTGGTGGAACTCAACGACGCGCTTTGTCTTGACATGAGGATCGAACTCACAATCATCACGATACATCCAGGCACTATCATATTTCAACATTGATTTTTCAATCACAAACAATCAACTTCAATTTAAACAAAACCAATTTTCAATACAAAGTCATCTAAAGTTCCACTCTATATATTCCTAGGTCGAAATTTAAGGGCCAATAAAACGAAGTCGCGCGTGTAACATCCCTACGCCCAACCGCCTGGAATAACTGCTATGCACTTCACTAGCATCGGGTTATTGAAAATTTAGATACTTTTTTTCTATTAAGTACATAGTAGTGTTTTAGGGGAATGAATTATTTTTATTTCCTTTTGATTGAGCTTCGTCACTTAACTTAACAATGTCTCGAAAATTGGAAGAAAAGTAAAAAAAAGGAGTGTCTTAACACTAGGTTTCCTTTGCCTGCCCTTGCAGCTGCTTTGCTTGCGTGGCAGCAAGTTTATTTTCGATATATACATAATTATACTGGTTTCTTGGATAGTTATCGTTTAAAGATCTATTATGTGTAGGAAGATAATATCATAAATTTATTTATTTTAATTTTAAAAACACTCTTTATAATATATATTAGCTTAACAGCATGCTGTATCCTGGTGTTGATTGACAGAACACAACGCCGCATTTTGTCTTCTTGCCAAAGCAAGAAAATAAAGATAATCCATTTTCTATAGAAGGAATAAGTATTTATTAATTACACTAAGTTGACTTTCAAATGAATCACTGATAGTGGATTTCATGAAATTCCCACAGAAACGGGAAATAACGAGATAATCTATTTCACATCTTCTACTCCAAGCTGACAAAGTTGCGGGTGACGACTTGTCGAAAGTAAGTAAGTAATTTTTAAATATTAACTTTAGCTAGGATGATTTGAAGCCACTACCTTCATTAAAACCTAATCAAATTCACCACCAAATACTAGTGTCAATGAAGCAGCTTATAAAGCAAGCTCGTGACAATATCCGGCGGAAGTCCGATATATGGATGTCCGATACACCACATCCGGTAGACTAAGTCATATGCTACGCCGTAGCTTTCACATACATGCAGCCTAATATCATCGTGGCCTAATGTGGCATAGCGTACTGTAAGCTCATTGATTATAGGTTCGATTTTCAACGTAGCAATATTTATATTATAATTTCTTTTTCCCTTTACTTTTGTCCTTAAATATTGACTTAAGTCACTTAATAGTCAGCGTCTTATACAAAACTGCTCGCCGTCCGCAGTTTTGTTTGCGTGGACTTTAAGATGTATATTTGAAAATACCTAAAAATATATAAATAGCAAGGTAGACAGATAGAACCTGGGAACCTAGTGTTAGCACACTCCGTTCTCATTAACACACTATTGTACCACACTATCCACCGAATTCTAAAAGCTCCCTTTGCCTCGTTATTAGAGCGGCGAAATGAAAATATTAAATATTTAATTCCTCCAGTGGGCATCGAACCCACAGCCGCAGTCGCACGTTTGTGTCACGACGGCCACGTAAATTATATTTGTTTTATTATATACTTGTTTTCTAATCCTACTAATATAAACAATGTTAAAGTATTTGAAAATAAATGCTTGTTCCGGTTTTACTCAAAAATTACTGAACGGATTTAGTTTCATAGCCTACCTAACTTTATTATTACATAGCATATAAATTACATATAAGTCACAATTTAAATTTAAATGTTGTATAATTTGGCTATAATATAACAATACGTTTAAATAGGCGATGCCGCGCAATAGTCACTAGTGTAAAATTTAAGTTAAGACGTTATCAGAACATATTACATTCGTTTCTTTCATATAAAATTTATATGAAAAATCTCTTTTTCTTAAATCTCTCAATAAAATTCAAAAGCTTCGTCTAAACGAGTCCGGTGGCCATAAAGTTTATCGATTTCACTTCTAAAACAAAGGCACCAGAGTTCAGTGCCCGTCTGAGGACTTTTCTGAAGTCTGCTTTAATTTCATTAGTTGTACATTTAGTAACAATTTCGTTTCATAGAGCACGACACCTTTATAAAATCATGAAAGATTTTGAAGTTTTAGATTGTTTTATATGTCTTAAATATATACATTATATATCTCACTTTTAAATTTGGAATATGTAAAAATATTTTAAATATGTACATTTCCTCTAGTCCTATTTTGCCAACGATTGTGTAAACGGAAATATTTTTCTAGCTTCACGTTGTTTCTCGTACATAGCAGGGTAGAGAAAGGGAACTTGGGAACCCTAGTATTTAAGACACCCCGTTTCCATTTCGTAATGGAATTTAAATGGAATTCCCATTCAGAGGAATTAATTATTTAAATAAGTAAGTTTTACCAGAATAATGAGGCAAAGCATGGCGTCGAATTCAGCCACTTGTTCAGTGGCTGAATTCGACGCCGTGTTACGGAATGTCTCAATAATTTGGCAGAATATGGGAAGCAGAAGTGTCTTAATGGAGAACGGAGTGTCTTAACATTAGGTTCCCAGTTTCCTTCTGCATACCCAACTATATTCTGATTACTACTCGAAGCCAAATAAAAAAGAAAAAATATATTAATGATGGCGGACCCTAATTGTTTTATCTAACGATTCATTCAATTCAATTTATATTTTTAGCTTCACATTTTATCGCGCATGTAGCAAAGTAGGCAGAGGAACCTATTGTTAAGACACTTCGTTGCCCATTCTCCGTTTAATTTTCAAGGCATTGCCTATTAAGTGTTAATTCAATGGTGCGGTGTGTATAAAACTACATCAATATGACAAATATTAAAGAAATCCCTCTAAAAATCTGAACTCATTACCATCGCTCTTACTCTGATAATTTCAATCACGTTTTACTAAAAAAATATTGAAGCTTTAATGTAAATTTAAAATAAAATTATACAAACACTTCAAATTAATTGTTGTAATTAAATGAAGTCATGCATAGTAACGTTAAAGTCATTTTCAAGAGGAAATGTCATTAACGTACGCCGCGTGCACTTTTTTATATGTATTTTATAGGTTTTATAAGCAATTTCACGCTTTTTCCCGCACAGCAAGATAGGCAAGGGAACCCGGTGCGTGCGTGGAAAACATTGCGTGTGGAGTGGTGGAATTCATCGTCAGGTATCGTCCAACAAACCGGTGAAAAATTGATAATTATTTACTCGAACGGGGTTGAATTCAAAACGGTCACGTTTACATTTAAACGCTGGCTCTATGAGGTTTTATAAGATAATTATTTTTTCGAATGGGCATCGAACCCAGAATCATCACATTTACAGTAAGTAATATCACAATTGCGTTCTTATATCTCTACCAGTGTATTGGCTACTAGAGCGCATAGGCCTCTCTAATAGAATGCCACTGAGCTCGATTTTCGATTCTTCGCAAACAGCCATTATCATCAACTTTGCATATGACCATTAACACTTCTCTTTCTCTTCCTTCAGATTCTTCTATTTCTTTTTCTTCTCTTTCTTTCGATTTAACTCTTACTGAATTTCATAGAAACTATTACCTTTATGTGATAAGATTTTACTATAAATGGTCTGTATAATGCAAAAAGACCAGAATTTTCAGACTAGTAATTTCCAAGATTAGTGTATTTAATCAAATAACCTCTTCAGCTTCATAATATTAGTATAGATATAGATTGCATTACAATTGTCTGTAATCGAACCCCAAATGACTTCCACAATTCATAAAGCCTTAAACCCTTAATTACCCATCTTGAATGCAACATTGTAGGTCATAAATAAATAATCGCAGACTCTGTTCTGCGCGACTGTGCCGCTAATGATATTTCCTGTTGAGATGAAACGGATGGTTTTATACGAGATGGAGCAATTATTTTTTTTTCTTTTCTTTTTGGCTTCACGCTGTATCCCGCAGAGAGTAATGTAACCTAGTGTTATGACACTTCGTTTTCCACACACACAAGGCCATAGTGTTTACACGCTGTGCCGCTGCATCGCGCGGCCATAAAATAGTAGTATAGTGTAAAGACCTTCCGTTCCTCATTAAAATACTACCGTTCCCCACTTTTCGCCGAATTCTTCAGGTATTACGTGTTGAGTACCGGAACTCAAATAATTATAAGAAATAAGTATTTCTATCCTCCGAGTGGAAATCGAACCCACAGACGTAGCTTTTACAGTCGCACACGTGTGCCTCTGCGTCATGCGGCCTCTAGAAATGAGATTCAAATCTCATTTTGGTTTTCTTCAACAATATTGTTTAACAATTAAGTCGTTCCGCACACAGCCGTCCACGACGCCGTCCGCTGAGTAGCAAATGAATTCACTCACTCGTGCATTCTCTACTATTATTTAATAGCACTTTTGAAATTGTATCACTTTTATTCTTTTTAACTATAAATTTTTACTTAAAGCTGAAACGGGCGGTCCTCATTATAGTTTCAAAAGACTTAAGTGATTTGTGTACAGAGAAGAGAGGCAGGTGGTGGTTGTAAACGCGACTATTATGGGTTCGGTTTCTACTCGAGGTAATGAATTATTTTCTTTTTCTCGTTCTTGTAATAAAACGCCGCGATAAATTCCATCACTCAACCTTTTGTATAAGAGATTTAAAGATAAGGCGGAAAGTGCTTTAACATGTAGTAGTCTTAACACCAAATTCGCTCTGCCTAAAAGAAACGTAAAATAAAATATAAGCTAGCCCACTACGGCTGTACACATAAAGTAGAGCAACACTTATCTAAATGAATAAATTATTTCGTGATTTTCACAGCCATTACTTCGTTAATCCGGCGCGGATGTCATCTCGTCTACGTTTTATGACGGACCTGGGACCGGATTTCTTTAATAGCTTCTGTGTATTTTGACATTTTTATTATTAATTAAGTACAGTAGGAAATTTAAAGTATTATATACTGATAGTATGGACAATGAAACACTCTAAAATATTTTCAGTTTGGAACAAGATATCCTGATATTGAGGCCAGTCGTGGCGCAGGGCCACAAAGTGTGACTGTGTGGTTGTGGGTTCGATCGCCGCGGCGTTAAGTTCTGCCGCTCAACACGCAATGCCTCTAGAATTCGGCAGAAAATGGGGAACAAAGTATCTTAACACAAGGTTCCCTCTGCCTACCCTGCAGTGTACGAGATACGAGCGTGAAGCTGATATCCTGTTATTAGCGTGTTCAATCAAACAAGCTTTTCGACTTTGAAATAGTATAAGTGTAGGTAGTAAAAATATATAATATTTAATAGTATTTTATTCAAGACTCTATTTTTACAATTAAATTTCACGCTGTATCCCCCATTTAGCAAAGTAGGCAAGGGGAACCTAGTGTTAAGTCACTCCATTCCCTAATTTCCACCGTATGTGCATTACTAGTAACTTTTGAGTAACACTAGTGTTTTAAATAATTTTACTACTACTTTAAATAATAAACTGTTACTTAAAATAAAAAGTATAAAACGGAATCTAAAAATATTTTTTACCACAATCAAACCCTGCTCAACATATTTGAACGTAGAACATATTCCATCTGTCTATTGCGTGAATTTAAAAAACGCAAAAATTGTAAGTAATAAAAATAAATTTATATAGTTATAAATATATAATATTAAATATTATATATTTTTTTAGCTTCACGCTGTAGGTACGCTAAATCCGCGTACAGCAAGCTAAGCCAAATACTAAAAACTCCTTTAACTTTACAATTATATTTATACATATTCTACAGTTCATTGACATTTTTCTATATAATATTTCTAAACGTATCCAAAAAGGCAAGTAAGTAAATTATCAAGAATACAGCTGTTAGTTCCAGTATTATAATCGAAACAGCCCCGTCGGGTGTCCGTATCGCTACAATTTCGGTAACGACGCCGAGGGGACGTATATATACGTCAACGCGCTTTGTTCATATGAGAAGATGGATACTGTGTGTTTTGTATGCCAATTTTTTATATGTTATTGAAATTTATATAATAAATATTATATAAAGAATATAAGGTTATAGTAAATTAGGCGTGTTATAATGATTGTATGGGGGATGGCTGTGGTTTGATTCCCACTTGAGAGTATGAATTATTTTCATTTCCTCGCTTTGATAATAAGGTAAAGCCCGGTGTTGAGCCAACACATATACATAATAAATATTTAAAACGTGAAATATAATGATAAAATACTATACATCATACACTAGTCTCTTACAAAGTGCCTTGCTATGTCTGTCCCTGGAGTAAGACCTCCCAGAGGCCCAAAGACGCGCTGGCTGGATGTAGATATGGAGGATATGTGAGGTAATGGCCTAACTACCGAGGACGTTAAATATATTTGGGGAGATGTAGTGGACTTTGGATGAGACTATTTGTATAAGTAATGGTTGTGAGTTCAATTTCCAAGTGGAATTATTTTCATTTCAAATATACGCCAATACACTTTGTTCGTATGAGAATATGGATACTACGCTTCTCTTGTATTCCATTTTGTTATTGAAATTTACATAATAATATACATTTGGCAGTTACTAGACTTTGAATGTGTCTGATTGGATGGTATGAAGTCATGGTGTTGCATTCGATTTCCATTAGGGAGAGTGATTTACTCTTTGTAGCTTTACGCTGTATCCTGGACATCTCAGGGTATTCAGAGGAAAACTGGGACCTAATGTAAAGACACTCCATTTCTAATATCCCTTTGGATGAACTTGCATCTACGTGTACCTGCGGCGATGTTTTCGATAGGCCATGGGTATTTTAAGAAGAGGACAAGGGCGAGTCGCGCTCACCCAGCGAGGGTTCCGTTAAAAATTGGAGGTCTTAAGCTTTTTCTGAAAGACCTAGCTTAGCCAGAGTTCTTTCATCTGATACCTTACTTGAACTAGCGGCTTCAATACCAAATTTTGCCCCCTTTTTAAGGCTATTATTTTTTAGGATTTAACCACAAATCTATAGTTTTCAGATTTTTTCTTGAACTGGTACTGAATTTACGAAATACGCATTTTTTGCAATGTAAACAGCCATATTTTTTTTCTAAATATAGAAATATGTTTTTTATACGGAAATCCCTACTTAGATCTACGGCCCCATGCCGTAGGTCTAAGTTGGAATATAGTTTGTGAACTCGATATCTCCAAGCGTTCCTGAGATAAAGAGTCTTGATAATGTATGTGTAATAATGTTATGTATGTTAAAAAAAACATTAATAATTTTACCAAAATTAGTGATGCTCATAATATTAACACAAGGAATAGGCTTATTCTTAGTGCACCTGTAACTCGGTTGCATCGAATCCGCAGTTCTTTTATGGGACAATGTGTACGCTTTTACAATAGGATCCCAGAAAACGTCAGAGAATTTTCTATAACACGATTTTAAAAAATTCTGAAAATACGTTTGTGTAAAGGTTATTAACAAATTAATGATTTTATAAATGATAACACGCCTTGGGAATGAAATGCTCGCCCCAGTCTGTTTCAAAGATATCTAAATATGTATTTGTATAAAACTGATTTTAGAAAAATAAGTCCCGCTGAGTTTCTTGCGCCGGTTTTTCTCAGGTCTGAGGCATTAACTTTAGTGAACTGGTGGTAAATTATTTGACGTTCAAAAAATGAAGCATGTACGTTCCTATTTTGAATAAAATTATTTGAATCCGAATTTGATAGACATATAGACAGACAGACGGACAACAAGGTGATCTTATAAGGGTTCCTTTTTTCCTTAAATAGTTACGGAAACCTACAAAAGAGCCAACCCTCACATTAAAAGCCGGCAACGCACCTGTAGCTCCTCTGGTGTTAGACGGGGCTATGGGCAGCGATTACTTACCATCAAGTGACCCGAACGCTCGTTTGCCTTGTTTTTCCTAATAAAAAAAAATAAAAATATTTTAAAGACTATTGTGCAACGGATCGACTGCAATCGAGTAATTGGTTCCTTCTGCCTGCTCTGCTAAGCGATTAAAAAAAAGCGTGAAGCCAATTTTTTTTGCAATTGGCGCTTAGAAACGAAAGAACTACTTAAAACTTTAAATCAAAAAATAGCCATAACATATTTCACACCACATAAAAAAGCAAAACAAGATATTGAAACAAAATCGTTTGGAACGTTTATTTTGATATGAAAGTAAAAGTCTCGCCTTTCATTACGATATGGCCGCTTGGGATCAAGTGGAAGTGAAGGGATTGCGGAAAAAAAACACATTTCAATCAAACGTTTAGCGATTTGCCTTTAAATATCTGTTGTTTATACAAAATTGTGCGGAAAATGGGAATGTGATGGGTTTTTAATTTTTTAAATGTATTTTTTTGTATATATATTTTTTCAAGTTCGCACTTACAGCTTTCAACCAAGCTTATGCTAAAGATTAAAAGCTCTATCAAGTATATAAAATATTTAGCGCTGAGATTACAGAATTTGGATTCTTATCTAACAAAATATATTTTAAATCAAGCATTTCTCACGTATAACAGGACAGCGGGCACTTTATATTAGTCAGTTCTCCAATTTACATCTAACTTAGAGATATTTATACCCTTTCTCAGCCTACACTTCTATTTGGAGAAAAAATTGCAACAGAAGATACAGATTTTTTTTAAAAGGGATTATTTAATACAAAAAAAGTAAACCGAGAACCAAATTTTGTAAACACAATAAGCCTATAAATGAACTTCAAACAGCTAATGATATTCTAAATCACATTAGCGTCACATAAAATTATAAAACGCGACCATCAATTTTTAATAACCGGCCGTTTCAGGCGGCACTTTGTACGATATTGCTATCATTTGCCTTTATAATTAAGAAGAGAAGTTTTGTTCGCGATATCCGCTTATTTTTTGGGTGTTTTTTGGGTATGAATTATGATTTTTTTTCGTAGTTCTTTTACTTTAAATACCTTTTATTGTCTTTCTATATTTTCTAAAGTGGTTTAATGGCAAAAAGTCAGTCAGTTCTGAGATATAAAAAAATATGTTGCAATATATCAGAATAGGCAGAGGCAGCCTAGTGTTAAGACACTTCATGCCTTCATTTTAGAGACCTACCAGAGCATTGATATTATTAAATAAGTTAAATTAAATACAATCGCTGTCCCGCGTGGGTAACGAACCGACAAACATCACATTTACAGTCATATTCAGTTTTTGACAAGTTCTGATAAATAAATAATTGTAGACCAGTTCGTTTACCACAAATTATAAGAAAATTAAACAAAGCGCGACGTTACTTTCTTAAGTCCTAGTTTTATCGAAGTTACTACACTTTAGTTCCACACTTTAGGAGCTCAACGCCACGCTTTGCCCGGTTACCAGAGCGGGGAAAGGAAAATAATAAATACTTCATTTCCTCGAGTGAGTATCGACCTCACAACCTATATCGTATACAGACGCACGCTTGAGCCCATGAGCCACGACTGGCCTGCACGTTCAACATATATAATTTAACAAATAATTTTAAAGCTAAAACACCTAACGGCAGAACAATGAATTATAAATAAATACGAGTTCCGTACATCGCGCAGTAAATCAGAGATCTGTGATTTATACGTCGCTGTAACATGTGTAGTGATGTTTTACTTCCTACTGTACTGGAATAAAGGGGAGCGCTGTACTTTTTGATTTCTGATTTTTTTAGCTTTGCGCTGTATTTTTTTTTTTTTGGCTGTGATTATTAGATTCTGCAGAAATACGCTAGTGTTAGGTCACTCCGTTTCCGTTTGAGTGGTGAAACTTAACATTAAACTTTATCTTGTTACTAGAGTGGGCGTCACGCCGTATCCTGCACACAGCAGGTTAGACAGAGGGAACCTTATGTTAAAACACCCTCCCTATATTCCGCCAATTTCTGGAGACATTGCGTGTTGAATAGCGGAACTTAATGCCGCGCATGCAAAACGCTTTTACCAGAGTGAGGTAACGAAGTGAGGTAATTAAAAATTCCCCATAATGGGAATCAATTCTATAACTTTTATGTTTAAAGTCTGTGCTACGCCACGAAGCTTTAAGCTCACCGCAGAGAAGAAATAAAAATATTTAATTACCTCGAATAGGACTAGAACCCACAACTGATTATCTCAATTTTTCTATATATATAACAAAACTTTAAAAACTGATATTCCTCTAAAAATCTTTTCGCGAACAATAAATTACTGGAATATAGAACAGTAGTGCGTAATAAATAATGCCACGCTGTGTGAATTATATGGTGGATGATACATTTGAACGTTTTGACTTTTGTATTTTCTATTGTGTTGAAGTGTCTTACTGACGGCCTGGTGTTTTACTTTGTGAGTAAGTAGATAGGTCACAGATTCAATTTTATATAGTAAACAATTTAGTGGAAAAACTACTTAGCAATATCTAGAATAATTGTGTTGCAGAAGTGTCGTTACAATAATAATAATAATAATACGTCACTACCGTCCTTAGTGCATTAAAAACTTAGGCAACTTTCTGGGTTTTACTCTAATATCAAACGATTTTTTTTGTCTTACAACATCTAATTATGGACAATATAACAAATATAAAAAAGATTTTTTTTATATATTTTAAAAATGCTATTCACACAAAGAAAAATATTTGTAAATGTATAAAAAAATACATATGCGACTCGAACCCCGCAACGTAGGTAAAAAATATTATTCCTAGGTATTCATTAGCTCCGAGTAAAGGATATTTGTAAAAATCTCCCTAAAGAGATGCAAAAGACAAAAATAATAATGTAAGAAATGCAAACCAATATCAATGTAGATTTCAAGAGGCGCAAGTTATTCAACTCAGTTTATTTAAATATAATTTAAATTTAGGTAGTGGAGTGTCACAGCACTGTGTGCTTTACCTACCCTGCTCTATGCGAAATATCATAAAGCTAAAAAAATAAAGTAGTTATACTAAGTGATACAACACTATATAATAACTAGAACTAATCTATTCGACCCGCTAGAGTAATGACCTAGCGTCATATTAGCCTGTTATCATTTGGAGCAGAGATGAAATAACGAAATGTATGGAGTATTAAAAATTATAAGAGTTTTTAATTAATTTGTAGATTTATTGAATACCATTATGAGACAGTTGTAACGCCTAGCTTCATACGACAGTGATTGTGATCACAAACCAAAGCATATTTATTTATTAAAAAAATACCTAGTAGTAGCTGAGCTTAAGGCCGCAGTTTATTTTGTTAGAGCGAAGAACTAAAGATGATTCATTTCCTCAAGTAGAAATAGAATTCACAACCCTTCATAGACAGACGATGTATCATTGTGCCATGACGGCATCAATCCAATTTCAGCGAGAATAGGATAGGATCATCCTGGTACTTATGGTGTCGTAAGAGGTGACTAAAGTACGTGTGGTAGAGTCACGTCGCCAGCAATGGCAACACACATGGGCAGACTCGGCCAGATCATTACCACCTCCGGCATTTAAAACCGGCGTTAAGTAGTGGCTTTATGCGCCTGCGTTTCGCATCAGGTAATGTCGGGCTCCGTCGCCCAACCCACCTTAAAGGCAGGCAACGCACCTGTAACTCCTCTGGTGTTGCACGGGGTCGTGGGCGGTGGTAGTCACTTACCATCAGGTGACCCGAACGCTCGTTTGTCCTTTTCCATAAAAAAAATAAATGAAAAAAAATGTAGAGAGTACATTCATAATAAAATGGTGGTTCATTACTAATAAATAATCAGTGCGTATCAAGCTACACGTCGTTTCATTTGTTCCGTGCTTATACTTAACAAATATTATGGACATTTTTCTTTACGTTCTGGTAAGTTAAAAAACATCGTTAAGTTACCGGAGACCCATTTAACACGAGATAAAGCGTAAAGGTGAAAAAAATGTACTGTCCATGTAAGGGCTTAAAATAAATGGAGTGTTACATCGCTCCTACTCTCTATTTTTTTTTATTAATTTAAAAATATAAACTTTTACATCAATTCGTCTCTACGGTTTCCCCTGTAATACGCACTGCAGAATGTTCCAGCTATTATGAAAAGTGAGCTCGTGGAGTAAAGCTCTCGTCAGAGACCCTTTGACCCCTGCAATTTAATTTTATTATTTTTCACAAAATAGGTAGATTAGGTCTACCTGTATTCATTATTTTAATTATTTTCTTGTAAAATTATAAATAATTATTTACTTAATATTAATTATGGCAATTGTTTATATATACATACAGGATGTACGATCGACTGGTCAACAGTGATCTATGGATAGAAAACCTCAGTTCCCATTTCAACCCCGTGTAGTAATGTTCAGCGATTTTCAGTGGATCAGCCGGTGTTTGGGAATTTTTGATTTTTCAGAAGAAGTTGAATGAATTTCAGGCGCAACGTCACAACATATAAACGCGAAAGGTTGTGGCTTCGATTTCCACTCGAGGAAATTAAATATTTAATATTTTCACTTCGAGGCAGAATTCGGCTTCTATCACTAGATTCCCACTGTCTACTCTGCTGTGTGCGAGATACAGCGTGAAGCTGATTACTATTTAATAAAATTTTCAAAAATATATATAACAAAAATACTGGTAATTTATTTCCACACATAATTTCAAAAACTATTAGTATTTATGTAAAATAATTTCTGAAAGTTTCATAAGCATTGCCTTGTTATTGAAGCAAGGAAATTAAAATATTAAATATTTCATTTCCTGGAGCTGGAATCGAATCCACAACCTATCGCATTTGCAGTCGCATGCCCACACCATGACCTCATAAAAAATGATCGATATCCCATATAACACAGGTTACCATAGCTAGTTGTAAATAAAATATATGTGTTTTATTTTGCTCCTTTCAGACGTTGCTTCTACGTCGTTGTATTGAACACGTACTGATTTAAGGATGTCACATTTTTTATTTTAATATTTTATTATAGGTGGGATATTTAGTAAAACAGTTCTATCATCAAAACACGGCGTTGTTCTACGCCACTCAACACGCAATGCCTCCAGAATTCGGCGGAAAGTGGGAAACAGAAGTGTCCTAATGCGTAAGATCCTAGATTCTCTCTATTACTCTCTGTGCGGGATACGAGACGTTATAGACACTAAGACACTTCATTTCGCATTTTCCGCTCAATTTTCAAGATATCGCGTGTTTAGCCGCGGAACCCATCGCCACACGTGATCTTTTTACTAGAGCTGGCAAACGAACATAATTCATTCTCCTGGATGGGAATCAAAGCCAGGATCGTCGCGTTTACAGTCAGATTGTTGTCAGTGTGTGGCAGTTGTGCCGCTGTGCCATGACAGCCGGAATACCACTATATAATATTTTCATATTGCTATTCATAAAATATCAATATACAAAATAATTTTCATTAATTATTAAAATGTTAATTTTAGACAATGCAGTAAAATGGTATATTCAATAGAAATACATGAATCGAAACAACTGAAACAAGTAGTTAACAATTAATTGTTGTACAAACAATACTAATATTGTGTTTAATTAATATATTGTTTTAGTGAAAGAGATGCAACTTAGTTTTTCGATGTTTTAAAATAATATACTGATAATATAATAAGGCGGACGTTGTCTCTGAGTCAGTAACGGAAAAGTGTTAACAGTTCATGTAGATTTTTTTGAAAAGGGTTAGTTTATCCTAAAACAATTGAAATCTACATTTTAAAAACATTGAAAGCACATTTTTTTTTCTCATATCTTATTTTAATTAATTTATTATCTACTTTCATTAATTGTAAAAACATTCAGTAATTAAAGGCAAAACTGAATATCGTCATCTACATTTATAATCAGACCCAACATATGAATTTGATTTAAAATTAACTTTTACGTCGAAGCAGGGCATCCTGGGAACCTAGTGCTAAGATGCTATTAAATCTTCTGTTTCCCATTTTTCGCCAAATTTTTGGGGCATTGATTGTTGATAGGAACTGAACTTAACGCCGGGCTTTGCCAGAACAAGTTAATGAAAATATTAAATATGCCTTTCGCCCGAATGAGACTCGAACCGGCGCTCCTGTTCCGTACATAATAGTAGCATTCCTCAATAAACGGACTATTAAAAAAAAAGAATCAATTCAACTAATGTTTCCTGAGATTAGAGCGTTCAACCAAACAAACTTCAGCTTTATAACAATAGTATATATATATAAATAGTATGTACGTAAGTTATCTGGATATAAATGGAAATTTAATACTCAATCTTTCCGTATAAACAGCTTACACCGCTTTATGTTCTCATTTCAGTACATTATAATAAAAATTTAATATTTGACTATATTTGCAGACATATGTACATTATGTTTTTATCGAATAAATTATAAAACGTTATTGTGTTGCTGGTTAATTATAATTTAAATATAGATATATATGTAGACAAAATACTGTGTTAATTTCCGCCACTCACACACACACCCACATACAATGTCTCGAAAATTCGGCAGAAATTAGGGAATTAAATATTTTACACACCATATTCAGTCTGCCTACTCCGGAATAAAATGTACAGCTTTTATCGACAATACATTTTCTTTTGTAGGCTCTTAAAGGCTCTAACGAAATAATCCAACGAGAACAACACTAGCATCTAATAAATAACTTTTACTATGCTTATATCAATTTTCATTTAATTATAGGGTACCGTACCTCAAAGGCAATAAAGTAAAGGTAGGTAAAGTACCCTTATAGGATCACTTTGGATTTCTCAAAATTCCTAAGAGAATGGGAAAACGGGATTCTTCGTCTTAAGCCCGTTTTTTCCATTTTACATCTTAAAATTCACGCAAACTGTATTATATTTATTATTTGAAAAAATAGCATATACCGTAGTAGTACTAAGAAAGCAATATCAACCCTAGTATAGAATATAAACATGTGACTCGAGTTTAAAGTGAAACCTGAAAAATATATACCTACTCAGTATGATATTGAAATTTATTCTTTTGTTTCAGATTTATTTGTTGACACGTTTGCAGTATCTTGAAGAGAGTATAATAATTATAAATTCTATTTCCGTCAATCCCGAAATGTGTCTTCTCAATATTTGTTTTGGGAACCTGGAAACGCTTTCGTTCCTCGCCTCTATCCTAACTCTCGAGACATTACGTTTTGGGTGGAGAAACTCAACGCCGCACCTTCCACGTTACCAGAGTGAGGAAATGGCAATATTAAATATTTCTTTCCCACTGGTGGAAATCGAACCCACTTTTGTCTGTATGGTCTTCCCAATACAGGAACAAAAAAACTAAAATAAGAAGAAAGAACTATAAAAAAGTGTAGGGGAACACATTTTCTTTAATTAGGGGCCGTTCAAGTATTACGTAAGCAGTTTTTTTGCAATTATTGACCCCCCCCCCTCCCTCCCCTATGTCATCAAAAATAAGCAATCCTCTTACAAATATTTCATTGAAAACGTCAAAAATAAGCAAACCCAAGACCCCCCGCCCCCCTACAGTGCTTACGTAATACTTGAACGGCCCCTTACGTGCATCTGTATCATCATGCTAATATACTCCGTTTGTTTAAATAAAAATAGGCTGTCGTGGCGTATCGGTGTCTAATTTCTAGCATGTCCGGGGAATTAATTATTTTTAATTTCTTGCTCTGGTAGGAAAACAAACACAGAAAGTCTTGATTATTTTCTATTTTTCAGGGAAACAAACTGTTCAATACCAAATGATGCAGTTTTTTTTGTTTAATTTAATAAATAAAAGATAACTTTAGTTTCTTATAAAACATAGTTAATAACGCCTATTATTTTTTAAGAGCAAACATGTTATTTGTAATTTAAAACTTATGTTATTTTAGGTGTTTTTATATTTCAGTCCATTATATTGTTGCGAGCAGAATATATTCATCCGCCCTTGCGAGCACATCTTTTAATTCCCTCCTTTTGAAACTTTTATTCACAAACAATACATTAAATGCTAACAATTTAGGAGTCGAACCCTATCACCTTTTACCACTAAGCTACTAAAATACATCAATGCATCATTCCTGAATTAATATACTATACAATATATAATCAATATTATTTTTGTCGTCCGTCAGTCATTCCGTCATATATAATAGTAATCGAACAATGGAGTGTGAGCAAAGGGCGATCGTGTGACTGCTATAGAGTAGTTTCGGATGAAAACTTCTTGTTATAAATGAAAATAAAGTCATATAAATACATGTAAACTGTAAGTATTAATTTATATTTCCATTAATACTTATTTAGAAAGCTAAGCTAAGTGTGGAATAACATTTTAAAAATGTTTAAAAAAAATATTTTTCCATTTCTTCGCTCTGGTGTCGAGGTTAAGCGCGGCGTTGAGTCCTGCCACTCAACACGCAATGCCTCCAGAATTATTAACACTAGGTTCCCTCTGCCTACCCTGCTGTGTGCGGGATACAGCGTGAAGCTAATTTATTTAATTTATTTATTTAAACTGTAAGCGACAGGGTGCGCATTCAATTCCCACTTGAGAAAATGAAATATCTAATAATATTTTCATTTCATCGCTTTGGTAAGCATGAAGTAAAGTTCGTTCACTACACACACAATGCCTCTAGAAGTGTCTTAATGGGCAACAAGTATCTAAACGGTGGATTTTCAGGTTCCCTTTGCTTACAGTGCTATGTGCGGAATACAGCGTGGAGTTAAAAAAATATTTTAGTGGTTTTAAACTGAAGGTTGTAACTATAATAAATAAATAATATGTATGTATATATATATAATAAACAACACACTAAACATCAAGTGCGACAGCAGCTTCATCGAAAGCACGAGAAGGCTTGGCAAAAGGGGCGAAAAAGTAAGACCTATAGTTATAACGCTAACCACAATGGGGCTAAAAATAAAAATCCAGAAAAATAAGAAAAAGCTAGAAAAAACACCATACTATATTAAAGAATACTTTCCACTTGAAATTTTAAATAAGCGTAAGGAGCTCCAAAAAGAAGTGGAGAAAGAAAGAGAGCAGGGCAGATTAGCTATTATAAAGTATGATAAAATTATAATTTTAAAGGACAGAGACCAACAAAACGGTAAGCAAAATAACGACAAAAAGAAAAGAGCTCTATCAGTATCACCAGAGGCAACAAGAACAAGTGCAGAAAAGGGAAAAGGT
>JAATLQ010033754.1:0-19196 GCA_013421005.1 Heliconius erato x Heliconius himera | reverse complement strand
TTGCACTAACCAATCGAGAGGATAATAGCACACCTACATCTTGACAGCCCCGCTGGTTTTCTGGTACGCCGGCCCAGAAAGCGACTCGACTGCCCGGTAAATCGGTAGTGTTATTGCCCTTCCACTTGGTCTTAGTCACGCAGACGACATCCAAATCTCTATCATCCATCACATCTAACAGTTCATTCATCTTTTCTTCCATCCCTCCTCTTACATTCCACGTAGCTATTTGTAGCTCCGTCCTCCACCTCGTGGCGTGTTGGGTGGCGGTCTCCAACGCCGCATTCGTCGCCACTTGACACACCATTATACCCCCATTGTAACTTATATATAGTTATTATAGTTTTGAAGCAATAAAAAATTATATATCTACTCTACTGTGTTTTGAAATCTGAAATTATTTTGACCATTTTAAAGGGCATCAAGTCCTAAGCCGCACCAGGCAGCAAATACCCTAGCTACGCCACTGCCGTAACATGATCATAATAATGAAAACCGCATCAAAATCCTTTACAAATTACATGCGATCCGATTGGATTTTACCAATCAGAAGTGACTTTGTACTATTCGATTCAATATTCATATAACAAAAACTAGGTATCTCATCTACTGAAAACAATATTTAAAATCAAATTATGTTGAAAGAAAAAAAACTGGACAAGCGCGAGTGGAGCAAGCCCATCGAGTTTCCATACAAAAATTGGAGGCCTCGTGTTTTTTCTGCAGGTATTAAAATGAACTTAGCCAGAAGGCTAAATTATTAAAGACGAAACTAAATAATATATGAGCATAAAAAATTCTATCTAAACGATTTCCAATACATAGTATAAATTATTAACTTAAATATAAATAAAATCAGCTTCACGCCGTATTTCGCACATAGCAGAGTAGGCAGAGGGAACCTAGTGTTAAGACACTCCGTTGCCCACTGTCTGCCGAATTCTGGAGGCATTGCGTGTTGAGTGGCAGAACTCAACGCCGCGCTTTGCCACAAAACCAGCGCAAATATTTCCTTTCCTCGAGTGAGGATCGAACCCACAACCAGTTGATTTTACAGTCACACTTTGTGCCCCTGCGCCACGACTAGCTTCAATATATTATAATATATCATTGGAACATTACAATAACTCTCGTTCAAACTAACCCCAATATTCGTCAATATCATCGATGGACCCACCGCCGTATTTCACACTCCCCAGCTTGCAGTTTACCAAGCAAACAGTGACAAGCTGTTGATAACAGACATCTATTGTAATTATTATTGTTGTTAGTATATATGTACATACATGTATACTAGCGATAGATAACACAGGAAACAAAGTGCGGTGTTGAGTTCCGCCACTCAACACTCAATGCCTTCAGAATTCCGTGGAAAGTGGGGAACGAATGACAACAAAATTACTTAGCTAAATGCTTTTACAGGTTCCCTCTGCCTACCCGACTTTGTGCGGAATATAGTGTGAAGCTGATAAACTTGATATAAAATAAATAAAATAAAATAAAGATCTCTCTGCTATATGCGGAATACACTGTGAAGCTATAAAAAAATTAAAGCTTTTATTTTGCTGTAAAATAAAAAAAAACGCGATTGTTCGGTATTATAAAAAAATCTATAATTTTCAGTTAAATCAAACTAATGGTACTTTTTCGCCAAATGTAATAATTTTAATAATTTGTATCTATTTACCTTTTCTACAGACTAAACAAAGAAAACGAATATATACCAAAGAATACCTTTAATATACATTTGTTACCTAAAAAATTGCTTGAAGCAGGATTCAAACCCACAACCGATTTACAATAATATAGATTTTATACCACAAATTCTAGTTTATTCAGCTTAAGCTTAGATTCTATCTAGACTGATTTATACCAACTGTTAGTATATAGCTAACAATGCGGTCACCGATGTTAACGACGGGTTAGATGCACGCACCGATGCGTGTGACGAACGGCTAATCACATAAATTGTACTAAATAATACTAATATCGATGTAAATGGTAGGCTATTTGAATATGAATATAATAATTTAAATGTATTTAATGTATGCAATACTATTGTATATTTTGAAGTGTTTACTTTGTTTATTTTTTTTTAGTTTCACGCTGTATCCCGCATATGGGAGGGTAGCCAGTAAAACTGGGAACGTAGTGTTAAATTATTTCTTTTCCATTAAGACATTTCCCTTAGCCACTTTCCGCCGAATTCTGGAGGCATTGCGTGTTGAATGGTGGAACCTAATGCAGCGCTTTGCTGGAGGCATTGCTCGTTGAATGGTGGTTACCAGAGCGAGGAAATGAAAATATTCAATATTTAATTATCTCTAGTGGGAATCGAACCCACAAGCTATCGCGTTTAGTCACACGCTTGTGCCTCTGTACCACGACTAGCCTCTATATAATACTAATGTATCATACAGAATATTCACTTATGCTAACATTGTTTTGAATTCAGACGGTAATAGAGGAAAGTCTTGACACTATACTTTGCATATATTTTTTCGTTTCAATTAAGTTACATTTAAAATTGTAATTTATTAAAATTACATTGATTACAATGTACCTTCAAATCCCGCTGCGTTCAAAAAATGTGTAGGTACTTTCATGAAATTAGTATGAATTGTTTCAAAGGACTCAGCTTCACGCTGTATCCCGCACACAGCAGGGTAGGCAGAGGGAACCTAGTGTTAAGGCACTCCGTTCCCCACTTTCTGCCGAATTCTGGAGGCATTGCGTGTTGAGTGGCAAAACTCAACGCGGCAACGTTGAAACATTTTTTTATTAAAATATATTATATTGAAAAATATCTGCAATTGACGTTCCTTAATGTAATATTATGGCAGTAATATTAAAATGGAGGTCGATCTGAGTAGACGTCATTCAAAGATATGAATCGTTTGAAGTTCGAAATAAAAATGCTACGAAAAGGAAATTAAAAAACGGTGGACTTAAGTACATTTTTCCTTATTATTAAGTTATAATCAAATTTACAAACAAAATAATTATATTTTGTGTACTGGCAGTACACAACATTTTATTAGATTGTAGGAATTAGAAATTTTCTGGGGATCATCGTAACGTGATGGAAATTTACAGAGCTTAGTAAATTAGATTTTTATACGTTTTCTAAATAAGTATTTTTCTTTCCTAAGTGTGGAATAACACTTTAAAAATGTATAAAATATTTAATAAATAGCAATATCTCTTGCCAGACGATAATTCTTAGTAATTATCTTTGAGTAGCGAAAATTTGTAAAACTCGGTCTAATTTTTGATGTGATAGATTCTGTTTAAATTCGTTAAAACTTAAGTTACTTTCTAAATCATTGAAAATTCTTATTCTAAAGTTGTTCAGTTTTTATAAATAATACATACCTTTTTTTTCAAGATACTCGGGTCCCCATTTTAGAGACGTTGCATGTTGAGTGGCTGAGCTCAATTTTCTGCTTTGTCTTGTTATTAGAGCCATATCCTCAAATGGGAATTGAACGTAGAACCGTCGCATTTACAGTTAAATCCAGTGCCATTGCATCACGATGCTCTCAATATATCGTTTCCTTTAGCTATATGCCTTATATTTTATATCTAGACACTTTTGTATAATATTAAACAAATTAAAATAAAATTATACACATATAACTATATTTAATATTTTATTAAGCCGTAAAAAATGGTGTTAAAAAAATATTTTTAAGTACAGTATAGTACCAATAACGAATGTTGCCATAATTATCGTCCGCGACTCAGACGAACGTGACTTCGCATCTGTCGCCAGTCTTTATAAACTGTATTATAATATCAGCACTTTTATTTTATCTGTTTAAAATGTTAACTTGCTTTACGTATTTTTTGTTAATTTTCATGCAAGAATTTCATTGTTTTGTTGTTTATTTTAAATTTGTTATTATTTGATTGTATTCTTATTTTTATAATAATATTTTCACACGAGCGTTGTGGGTTCGATTTCAACTCGGGTGAACGATATTTTTTTCCTCACTTTGATAACGAAACAAAAGGCTGCGTTGAGCTCTGTCACTCAAGATGCCTCAAGAATTTGGCGGAAATTGGGGAACGGAAATGTCATAACGTGTAGTAGATAGTCCTAACATTAGGTTCCCTATACCTACCAAACTAAAGAATATAATCGCAGTATAGAAATGATAGCTTTTGTGATTTCGATCTCTACTTAGGTGCAAGATTATTTAAGTAGTTTAAGTTCTATTTCTCCGACAAATCTGAGCCTTCTCCTAACTCACCTTAGTATTAATAAAAAGTAAAAATCTCTTAAATCTTAAATGAACTATATTTTAAGGTAAAAGAGATATTTCTAATTTCTACAGAACGGTCAGTAGAAAAGCGTTTAAAATAAAAGCTTCTCAAACTTCTATAAAAGTCAAGAGTCAAGGCTACTTCTTACTCGAAGTTGCAAAACGTTTCTTATAGGAGGGTGTGGGGAAAAGGCTTTCACTCTTTGATATTAACCATAGATATTTTTGCTTATATAATATGCTTTACGCTTTTTCAGGTATTTTTCAGGTCGGAGTAGACGGTTAAAATCAATTTACGTGATATTACGTGTTAAGCAACAGAACTCATAACAGCATATGATTAGTTGCCTCAAGTGAGAATCGAACCCACAATCGTCGAATTTACAGTCATTCAGTCACCGTTTATTACCGTATTGTAATATATAATAATAATAATTATAAGTTTGTATAGTTCTCCTCAATTACGTAGACTATATATGTATTTTAGGTCAGTCGTGGCGCAGGAGCACAGCAATGCATGACAAGTTGTGAGTTCGATTACCACTCGAAGCAATGATATATAAAGCAAAAGTTCCGCCGTTGAGTTGAGTTTTGCCAAAAAATTTTTTGCAATGCTCCCAAAATTCGATGGAAAGTGGAGAGTGGAAGTCTCCCAATTGGAATGGAGTGACTTACAAATAGACTCCCTCTGCCTGCCCTGCGAATTGCGGGCTACAGTGTGAAGCTTAATAAAATAAATATAATAAATAATAATATATATAAGTATAAGTCACTTTCACGGTAGCTTAATCGCTACTACCAAGACTCACTAGTCACGCTAGTTATATTTAGTTCTGATATCGAAAAGTAACTGAAATAACTCGACCTTTAACGAAATCTCTTTCGACGTTCGTGACTTTAGATGTTTATAATAATTTAATAGTTTCATAATTCGAGTTTTTCGAGCAAACTGCTTTCAATAGTAGTAGTATAATAGTAACTATAATAGTTCGCGAGATGTAAGCTGAGCTGGTCGTTTGTGTGAGTGCTTATAGTTTTAAGAATAAAGTTTATTACTACAAATTATGGAAAAGTATACAATAAAAAAAATATTATATATCGAATCTTCTACGCTGGACATCCTCATAAAGCTTACCCTTGTCTGATATTTCGCTTGAGTTAATAATAAATTTTTCTGTTATATTATCATCAAAAAAAAGGTATTGTTGGGTCAGATACATTTTTTCTTTCAACTTTATCTATAAGTTTTAATAAATCGAACACAAAAATTAAATATTAAATATGTGACGCTGCTGTATTCTTGTGAATATTACAGTACATTTTCCTTTTAAAAGAGTAATTATTAAAAAAAAACTGAACAAGTTATTTTCTAATGTTAATAAACTTGAGCTTCTTTTTGTAAAGCTTTTTTTTTATAAATAATTCAGATTAAAAAAACAATTAATTTAACGTTTGGTCAATTAATTCGTTTTACAGAACTTCTGTGCTGATTATCATAAAAATCTAAGATAATATAAAAATATATTATTATTATTATTATTATATATTTTTAATCAATACTTATTTAATATTCACAATAATTGGCTTTTAATCCAATTTATTATCTAATCTAATATAATATGTCTATCTATCTGCTAAACAAATTACCTCAACGTCCCTTTTTAATCAATTTTCACATACAAAAAAAGAACTCCAACCACATAAACGCACAAGCTGATTTAACAACCAACCACTACGGCCTCTGTAAATAACGACGAGTGAATCGTGAAAATTATACGTTTCTTATTCCTCTCGCTCTCATATTTAGTAGGAAAACTTGGTCTCTTTTACACGTCGCGCGTCGGTCGGTTGCGTCTGTAAGCAAAATTTGTATTTACGGTTATTGAATGGGGGTGCCACCGCGTTTTTTATGATAAGCCACTCAGAATCTTATTGATAACGTTTATTTTGCGTGCTTGCAAAATAGTTTTTGTACTGAACTAGTATTACGGTTTCGGCTTTGCCTGCTTTGGCTACGCTGACATGGATTGTACATATAAACCTTTTTTTAAATCATTTTAATGGAAACTACATTAAAATCCATTGCATAGTTTGAAAGATCTAAGCGTGTATTCGATAAGAAACACTTTTGTTTTATATTATGTAAAGATTATATATATTTTTCAACATTACACTGTATGCAGACGGAGCCTAGTGTTTGGGAAGTCCACTACTTTGGGATTCCAGAAACATTTTGTGTTTAGTGGCGGAACTCAACCGCGACACGAAAGTGAAGAAATTATATTTCATTTCCTCGAGTGGGTGTCGAACCTACAACCTATAGCGTTACACGCTTACACGCGACGTACAGTCACACGCTTGTGGCACTACGTCACGACGGTTTACAATATTTTCCGTCAAATTTAATTAAATACAAAGAATAAATTAAACACATGACATATGCAATAAACTATAAATATATACACAACGATTATAAATATTAATACTAAATATTTTAATTTCCTCGCTCTAGACAAGACAAAGCATAGTGTGAAGACCCAAAATTTAAAACATTTTAAATAAGTAATTCCGTCAAGATCATACAAAAAATATATATATATAAAAAAATCCCTTAAATGTCATTAAATATGTCCAACAGCCCCTCAATATCATTAGAAATTTGAAATCCATCGGACAATCGCGCAATGAGGCAGTATGGAGTGCAGAACGCCGAATTTACGATGTGGCTTATCGCGCCGCCCGTAACTCTACTACAGTTTTATTGGTGAAGCCGACGCCGAATAAAACGGTAAATTTATTGTTGGTAATGGAATTAAATGCTTATTCTATGATGCAAATGGTGGAATTAATTATGAAAATGGTGAAAGTTGTGAGGACATTGTGGTGTGATTGTACGCGACGGTTGTGGGTTCAATCTCCATTCGGGGGTAATTATTTTTTTTCGCTCTGGCAATACTAAATATGTGGAATATAGCTACTTAATACGCAATGTTTCATGTGGAAAATGGAGAACTAAATGTTTTGGCACTACCTTATCTCTTCGTTACCATACAGTGCTGGAAAAGGTGTGAAACAATATAGTGTTAATTTTCTGTTTTAAGCCACTCAACTCTCCTTGAAAATAAAATTACAAGTCTAATAAAATAAATAATAACTATTCTATATAAACCTAAGTTTAATTCTGAAACCATCTGTTAGATAGTGAATAAAAGTAGCAAAAATCGATTGGCTCACGATCTCATACCGCTGATCCTGTAAAAGCCGGCCCGCGAGCTACAATTCCGTTTCACTGCCTACCAATAGTGAGTTGAGGCCTTTTAAATAGCGGTATGTATTAATTATAATTTATTAAATTTTCTTTTGGAATTATTAAATGTTATTTTTTTTTATTCGCAAGTGTTAACGTTTCATGTTAATTACTATTTGTCAGCTTCACAGCTGTACTCCGCACACAGCACGGTAGGCAGAGAGAACCTAGTGCTAAGACACTCCGTTTCCTATTTTCCGCTGATATCTGCAAGCAATGCATGTTGAGTGGCGGAACTCAACGCTCCGCTTACAAAGAAAGGCGAAGAAATGAAAATATACATTTAAATAAATGTATATTTTCCCCAAGTGGAGATCGAACTCACAACCAGTCACGTTTATAGTTACATTGAATATATGTGTTTTAATTTTTATTTACAATAAAATGTGTTTTTCAAATTCTTGCATAACGCGAAGAAACCCAGTTCTCTAAAGACTATATAAATGTTAGAATCGAAAAGAATGATGTCTAATCAAATTGGAAATTCGGGAAACATTTGAAATATCGTAAAATATACATTTGTTCTTAAATTATATACAAGAAATAACATAGCACAATACAGACAGTAACTTGAATATCTTAAGTATAATAAAATATAATAAAATATAATAATCTAACGCATAGTTAGTGGCCACCATCTCAAAACTAGATAGCACAAGCACTAAAGATAAGAGGCTAGTACTTAAATTGCCTTTACATTGTGTTTAATAAGACATTGTATTAATTGCATATTAGATATAGTATCTAATATGCAATTAATATATTTTCACATTATATGCAAAATTTTCAAAATTATCCGATTTACCAGAGAGAACCTGACTATAAATGATTCTTCACTTTTACCAGAGAGAACCTGACTATAAATGATTCTTCACTTTTACCAGAGAGAACCTGACTATAAATGATTCTTCACTTTTCATTTCTTATGCGGAAAGAACCAAATGTCAAATTACACTCCGTTCTTCCCATTACTCCCCACTTCAAGACATGCGTGTGTGTTGGTAGAGTTCAAAGCTGCGTTTTCTCTTTACCAGAACCACGAAATGAAAATAACCTCAAGCGGGAATCGGATCCACAACCTGCCAGATACTGCCCATCTATGCCATGATGTTCATTACTTTAAATTTCTTTCTTGTATTTCACCCATTTAGATATGGTATATTAGAGGCGGAAATTAACGCCGTTTTTTAACGAACAACATTTTTTATACAACTCCAACATCCAAAGGTTGCCTAGAACAGATTTAGTTATATATTAATAATAAAGTAAATTTATTATTAATATACGTTACTAAAGCTCTCACTCAGCAAAACCTATCCATTCCATTACATACTAAATATATAAATATTAACACTAGCATCGCAGTCAGTAGTAGTATATCGTCAGGCGTTATTCAACGTTAGCACAAAGCTTAAAACGGAGAGCAATTACTGAAACAATTGAACAAGCTCCTTTGACATTGTTGGTCCTCGATGAGCTGCTCTTGGTTATAAAGTAGAGTTCACTTCAAGTCAAATACTATTATAATAGCTATTGGTAATAGGACTTGACAGTTGTATTTTATATTAAAAAAAATCAGCTTCACGCTGTATCCTGCACACAGCAGGGTAGGCAAAGGGAACCTAGTGTTAAGACATTCCGCTCCCCATTTTCTGCCGAATTTAGGAGGCATTGCGTGTTGAGTGGCAGAAAACGCCACGCTTTCCCCTCGATACCAGAGCGAAAAAATGAAAATATAAATATAAATAAATATTTCATCTCCTCGAGTGGGGATCGAATCTACAACCAGTCGATTTTGCCCCTGCACCACGACTGGCCTGATAGGACTTGATAGTTGTATTTTATATGCTAATGTTTTGAAATAGGTGTTTGGTTCTTCTATTATTCACTAGTCCCTAGCCTCAGCTTTATATGACATGATACATTCCAATTTCCCTGTAACTAAAGTGTAATATTGTAACAATTAAATTTATATAATATAGCCAATATACTTACTTTACAAATGGACTATCTAAAACAAAAAGATCCAGTAGTTCCTGAGATTAGCGCGATTAGTAGAGCAGATTTTCAGTTTTATAATATTACTATAGTATACCCTTGTCAAATTTCATATTAAGATAATTATGTGAAATTATTGAATAAAATAATTATGAAACATTAGTAATATTTTGAATAATTTTGCTTCTTATACAAATAAAATGTTTAATATTTAGGCATCTCGAGCTCTACGCTAAAAAAAAACGGCATTTATTAAAAAAAAACAGGTGCACGCTTTTGCCCGAATAACATGTTGATTCCATTATGTTATCTACGAAAAGGACTCTAGGGACAACGTCACCCTTTATAGTATTATCAAAACGAGGTAATAAAAAAAATCCATTCCCCTGAGAGTGAATCAAACCCCGAACCGTCGCCTTTACATAGTCAAACACTCTACGGCTGCGTCACAACGGCCTCAATATATTTTATACAGCTGAATAATATTACATTTTGACAAAAGAATCTTTCCCACTCACCTTCCTTTTCATTTCATATTAGCCACCGCTTGTTCCCACTAAGTGACCGGACCACGTATATAAAACAAAGGGATTACTTATCTATCCCGAGATACACGACGGTTACGGGATTTACGATACGCCTACGACCCCGTAACTCTGGCCGTGCTTGGCTATCGGTATCTATTAAATATATTGTAGAGCGTTTTTACGTATATTTTTACGTATTTTGTGTATAAATAATTAATTATTTTTTTTAATATTTAAATAATATAATATAATGTTATGCGTGTGATGTAGATGTAAATGTGACGGTTGTCGGTTCGATTTCCAAAGGAGGTAAGGACAGAGTATGGAATTGAGTATAAGAAATATAGTAGAAAATACAGACTTATTACGCTACACTATAAGATTTAGATTTATTCTACCATTCGCGTATTTACCGAAGATGAGTAAGAAAACTAAAAAATATATTTTTTAAGATTTTTGTATATATTATATAATTATGTGAAAAAGTGAAAAAATCCTCTGCTTACACTTTTTTTGTCTATGTCTTTGTCTGATTTTAATGATATTTTTGTGGTTTCTCAGTGTTTTAAATCTTCGTGTAAAATATTTGGGAGGGCTGGATAGAGTCCCACTAGGAGTCATTTTTAGCTTTCATTTGGATGACTGACAAGAGTCCTTCCAGAAGTCAAGCACGGTGTTCGAGTTCCTATTTTACTCATTTCTAAGAAGATCTTAAAAGTAATATTTGTTCCATAACACTCAGAATGTCTTCTTTTATATTAAAAATATTTACTCTAAAATCGGTATACATTTTAATAAATACATTTTTCACGAGAATATAGCTAGTAGCTATCTCTACAGCGAGTATTGGACAGATTAGATATCCCCTAGAGACGGTCCCAGTCTGCTGCCTGCACTGCCACTATAGCAAATAGCATAAGTGTATATTTGAACGAAAAATGCTAAAGTTATTTTGACTTTCCCAAAGATTCCAAATAATTTGGAAAATAAAAGCTAATATATTTTATTTATAACAAAGAAATCTATACATATTTTAAAGGCTCTACCTTTGCCTATACTTTCCAAGAATGTTTGTGTTTGTAGGAATTCTGCCTTAAGGGAAAAAAAGCTATAAATAATGTGAAAAGATCATAAAAATTATTAGCTAAAATGTTGTTTAGATTCTCGCAATCAAACACGCAAAAGTTTCTAAAGTCTAACTAAATGAAGAGAAAGTAACAAACTTGATTCTACTTAATTTTTTTTCGTGACATAATAATTTTTCTGTTTTGCTCTGTATCCAGCACACAGCAAGTAGAAAGAGCCTAGTGTCAAGACACTCCGTTCTCCACATTCCACTAGAATGCGAAGCATTGCGTGTTGAGTGATGGAACTCAACGCCCCGCTTTACCTCCTTACCATCGAGGAAATAAAAATATTAAATAATTAATTCCGCCGATTGGAAATCGAACTCGCAACTATCGTATCACTACATTTGCTACGATGGTATAACTTACGTATTTACTATATGGAACCGTAGCGTTTGGCGTCCGCTCTCTCTGACTACCCCGCTAGGGATAAAGCGTGAAGCTAAGTTAAGTTAAGAATAATGATAATTTCAACAAACATTTCTTCTACAAGTAATCTCATCCTCCCAACATAAATGCTACAATATTAGCAATATTTATCAAATCACAACATAAAATTACCTTTGCTACATATTCCATGAGCTAGTTGCTACTCGACTTTCATATAATTTTACAACATTAATTCTTATTTCCAACATTTTAAAGTATATTTTAGAGTACGTCCGAAGCTATCCGTCTTCGACATGAGCAAAATTGGTTTCCCATATAAAATCACTTTCTATACGTCAAGGAATAAATTCATCATACGTTTTATATCTATTTACAATGCTAATACTCCATATGTTTTTAAATATTTTGTTTCCTTCGGTACATTGCTTAGTCAGCTTCACGCTGTATCCCGCACACAGCAGGGTAGGCAGAAGGAACCTAGTGTTTGAGACACTCCGTTCCCCACTTTCTGCCGAATTCTGGAGGCATTGCGCGATGAGTGGCGGAACTCAACGCCGCGCTTTGCCTCGACACAAGAGTGAAGAAATGAAAATAAATATTTCACTTCCTCGAGTGGGGATCGAACCCACAACCAGTTGATTTTACAGTCACACTTTGTGTCTCTGCGCCGCGACTAGCCTCTACATTACTTAGTGATTCGTGAAAATCTTATATCACACAGTAAAAAAATACCATTTTAACTAAATTTATTATATTATGTTCGTGGCGCAGCGGCAATGTGTCTAATTGTAAATACGATTTTGGGTTCGATTCCCAATCAGGAGAATGAAATATTTGTTCTCCTCGCTGATATGAAGACAAAGCGCAGCGTTAAGTTTCGCCACCCAACACACTATGTCATAATTTAGCGGTAAGTGAAAAACAGAATATCTTATCTCTAGATTCCCTCTGCGTGATACAGCGCGAAATGAAAAAAAAACCGATTTAATCATATCCAAAAAACACATACCAAGTCAAGGCAAATTCAATACTTGCCAAAGCAACCTAGTTGCATTATATACTATTATATATAAAGATTTGACAATAAACCTATAGAGAAACCCGTGTGCGTTTATAGCACAACTTTTTATTGTGCCGTTTAAGAGACCCTATAAACTTGCGCCTCGTAAATCTGGCTTTGGAGACTGATGGTCGTGGATGTAATGGCCTAAATCTTTTAGCTATTACTCGAAATTACTATACGTAATTGGAAATACACTATTAAAATGTATACAGTTTTAAAGAGGACTCGTAATGAGTTTTTGAACGTAGTACTGTCGTGTTTTTAGTGAGATAATGTGCTGCGGCGCTATAACGGTCTTGTTCAAATATTGTGGTAATATAAATCTTATAAAAAATATAGATATGTATATATATTACAAATCTTTGAAATTTACACCGTTTTTGTTATAAATTATATTTACTAAAATTGAATGAATTCAGTCCGTCGTCGTAGCACAATGTCACAGCCATATGATAGTAAACTCGACGGTTGTGGGTTTGATGTTCATTCAAAGAATTTAATTATTCTTATATTCTGGCTCTTGTAACAAGCCAAAGCGCGACGTTTAAATCCGCTACTCAACATGCAAAATTCCAAAAATTGGACGAAGGTACGAAACGAAGTGTTTTAGCACTAGGTTCCCTCTACCTTCCCGGCTATATATGTGGAATACAGCTTAATTGATAAAAAAAATGCTTTACAACAATCTCTAAGCATATGAAACGTTATTAATCTATATCCAAACAGTCTTATCTCAAATTTAACGCAAATACACACAAACATATAAAAAAAACACTAAATTCTATACAAAACTACAATGCAATACGTAGCTTCGAATACGATACTACCGTGCCATTTTTCGCTATTCACACCCTTATACATAGGGGTATATTATGACAAGTTGAAAGCTTTCATATCGAGACGACAGTACCCCAACCCTCAGACCACAATACAGTCATTGTGCCTCACACTGGCCTCTTTACTTGAGGAGTCCTGTAAGATCTTAGAAGGAAAGTTTAGCTAATTTTAAATAGGATGTACGATTTTTTGTTCTATCCTTTTTATAATAAGTTTAGTTTCTTTTATGTGTATATTATTGAGTTATTGAGGCTTTTGTAATCGAGGTGATTGTGGATTGAGTTCCGCTACTTAACACGCAATGTCTCGAATTCGAGTGGAATGCGGAAACAGAATGTCTTTACATTAGGTTCTTTCTCTTAATCCTGTTGTTTTTACGTACATTTACATATATATTCTCCTAACTGAAATTATAACTGTAAATTTTAGCATTAAGTGAAAAAATATGAAAATTTTGTAATAAATTAATAATATTTTTTTTGAAAATGATCACCTAAATATCGTAATAGGTACATAAATATATATTTTTCATATATTTTGCAAAATATATAAAGAATACGAACTCTATAGTTACTTTCCTTGTGTAAAGTCAGTATGATCGTTAAAAACATCCTAACCAGAGTGTATGTCAGTGGATAAGACGGCAACTGCGGTCAAGACGCGCCCCTCCAACCAACCATCTTACGTAGACCGCACTCTAACAACAAACCCTTTTTACTTCCCACAAAAACAACACACGATGAGAACAAGAAGGGCTCATGGTATATTGGACGGCGTTTCAGACATGACCACTTCAGCCTTATTTGATGCTCAAGTCTCTGAGATCCTTCAAGGGGCTTAAATTACCAGGAATCTTTGCATAGCACTTACGCTGCCAATTAGAAATGGGCCCCGATTTCCACTAATTTGGTTGGGAGAAGAGCTCTCGCAAATTGGCCAGTAGTAACGGATTACAGTCAATAAATAAGTAGTCTTACAGTTTTGGTGCTTCGTCTGAGCCGATTTTGGTGGAGTTTTGGTTAATTAAGTAATTTTGAAGACGAAATGATGAATATTTATTACACTCGAAATAATGTGGTGTAAAATTCTATACAATTGTCTGGGGGAAGAGTTTTCACTAAAAACAACTGATCATTAAGCAATATTTCAAAATTACACAGAAAAAAATCTTATTTCTTGCTAAAAAATCTAATTTAAAATATATTATATTATAGAAGAAATCCTGTAATTAACAATTTCCATCGTCGTTTAACGCTTAAAATATATTTTTCTTAAGCTAAAAGAAGATAAAATAGGAAACGCCGGTCACGCCACCCGTAATTACTACATAACCGGTTCAACTTCTTAATTAATACCTACACGAGGAGTCGCTGGAGCATGAATAGGTAAAATGCAAATTAATCGAAGCGAAGCGAAACTCGTAGATGATAAACATGTAAAGTACAACATATATGTTAAAGCTATGTTGGATACGTCTAAATGTAATCGAATGGTTAGGTGTAGATTCAATTTTCAATCGCACGCATTTTCTTAATTATTTATATTTGCTTGATTATCTTTTTTTATATCAGCAGCGCGGCGTCCGCAATAGATAGAAGACCCGCAATTTAACATGTAATGGCTCTTATATAAATCAAAGTAGAGAACAATATTATATATTTGCTAGTATTGTAAAGAACAATATTTTAATCTGAGGCCATTGCGGCGTAGTCAGATAGCGTCTGACTGTAAACGCAAGGGTCGTGGGTTCGATCTTCGCTCGGAGGAATGATTATATTTATTTACATTACCTCGTTATGTTAGAAAAAAACACAACGTTATGTTCCACTACTGACTTTGTTTGCAATGCTTCGAAAAAAGCTTCACGCCGTATCCCACACACAGCAAGTAGGCAGAGGGAACTTAGTGTTAAGACACTCCATCTCCCACTTTTCGCCAAGTTCTGAAGAAATGGCGTGTTGAGTGGCGGAACTAAACGCCGCGCTTTGCCTGGAAAAAAAATTGCAAAGTGGGGAACGAAGTGCCTTAAGACTAAATTACCTCTACCTACCCTACTATATTGGGAAAAGGCGTTAAGATACTTTTTTTTAAAAAATAAGGCAATTTCTAAAAAAAGCCATCCTTAAGTTAGTAACGAAAAAAACCCAACATATCCATATTTATAAATACTTTTAATGGATATTTTCCCCTTAGCAAACTAAATACCACGCCCTTTCTATGTACTGTTAGCCGACGGTGCTTAATGTCTTCAGAGATCGGGACTTAGTGGTGGGATGCAGCGAATTAAGATCACATTTTTTTACGGTCTCAAAATACTAAAGTATTGTGAAAATACGACAGGAGGGTTTTGGGTGGTTGTGGGTTCGATTTCCACTCAGGATAATGGTTATATTGAATGTTAATATCATTTTCTTGCTCTAATTGATGACCAAAATTGAGCAGTGTGCCTGCATATATGGGTAATTTTGATAGTAGTGTGTGACTGATCGCCCGATTTTGTAAGAAATGGGTTGCGGAACTCAACGCCGCGTTTTGTCTAGTTCTTGTTATTTTATCACCAAACTAACACAAATATATTTTTATGTCACATCTAAATAATATTCTCAAATTCCTTTGGACACGGTAGTTCCACGAAAAAAAGAAATATAAAATTAATGTTTGACTCTGAAAACAACTGTACTGAAATTCCATATAAAAATATAAAGGACTTTTATAGAGCAAAAGTAATATTCACAAAAGTAGCGAGCTCTTAACTCATCATGTTTTATAAAAATTAGGCCACTTTGTCAACTAAAAAGGCAAAGCCTTCAAAATAGTTACATTTTTGCCTAGAGTTTCGTCCTTTGGTCTTTTACCTAAATTACTTGATTCAAAGCGAAAATCCACCGTCAATAGTAGAGCTAGCTACATTCATTATCCTTCTGTTTTTGTTTTTAATTCGTCTTTTCGACTAGATCTCATTAACTTTGAATACGTGTACAATATAACAACATACATACAAATAAGTATACATGAATTTAGCAAACAAAGAAGTCGTTATTTTCTTTACTTTTATAGTCTTATCGAATCTTATCGAAATTCGAGTCTGGAATTGACTTCATCAACTGAGGCAGTAGCGTAGTTTTATCTAACTATAAATGTGGCGGTTGTGAGTTCAATTCCAAATCGGGTTAATCGATTATTTTCATTTCCTCGCTACTTTATAACAAGAATAAGCGCGGCATTGTGTGTTTCCAAAATTAAGTGGTACTTATCAACTGCAATACTTGATTCCGTGATAATTTCAATCAAAAATTATATTTAAAAAAAAAGTCTAAAATAATTTTAATCCAGTTCTGACAATGCTTTACAAATACGAAATATTTAAAGTTAACAAGTCATTTTATAACATCACCATTTATAAATATTATACTAAATTGTGAATTCAAAAGAATATTTCCTAGAGAAACATGAATAGCAGTTGTAAGTAAAGGAACAGGCGTTAACGAACGCAAAGCTTTGCTGCGAAAGCACAAATACACATTTTTTCTCAAAGAAATATTCAAGAAACGTGTTAATTAAACAACTCCAAGCGTGAAATGCTAATAAATATGGCTAGTTGTTTGTATTGCAAAATGGTAATGATGTCTTTATAGTGCAGTTATTGATGCCCACGATGGTTATAGGTTCAATCTTCAAGTGGGAAAGCATCAGGTAGAAAATTAATCACTTTCATTTCCATGCTGTGGTAGACAAAGCGCGGCGTTGAGTTCCGCCTCCTAATACATAGTGAACACAGGAACATGATACTAGGTTTTCTTTGCTTATTCTACTACATGGTATAGAGTGTGAATTGTCTCGATTCAACTAAGGCTTTGGTACAAGGGTCGCAAGAAATGTCAATTTATATTTGTCGTTATGAAATTTCTTATTAATAATATAAACTTATAAAATAACAATAATAATTTAAATTTGACCTATAAGTAAAAAATAAAAAAACGCGAATATTTTACTAGTAACTATTGTAAAGTTTCACTATTCAAGTCTTGACTGCTTCATCAGGCCAGCCAGATTATACCATATTCATATAAAACTACTAAGTTTCAAGATTGATACTGATCTCTTGGTTCTCTCCATCTACCTTGCAAAAAAAAGATGCGTAAAGTAAAAATTATATTTTAAACAAAATAAATCAAATCCTATTCCCCTAACATCTATTGTTATCGTATCGCCTCAAGAAGTTTCACAAAACAAGATTTTTTAGGCAAATTGGCAGAAAAACAGCCATTGGATATAACATAATGTCGCCATATACCGAAGTTTGACAAGAAACGTGCGTTATGGGATAATATCTGTGAGTTTTTGCCCTGGAGTAGGGAAATTTTAATGTTTTATTATTATTATTTTGTTTTGATTTCCATATTAAAAATAAATATAATGTTGCTATTATCATCATTATGAAAGATCTCTGTATGTATTATTTGAAAGAAACATCTAAATTATCTAAATCGAAACTAGTTAGTTGATGGATACCGAAGAAGAAATTATGTTTTTAAAAAAATGTATTGTTATATATATTTCCGCGGGTTGCTGTAAGCGTAATATTCTTGCCACAAAAATCTTTATGTTCTCTATTTTCTACTTTCCACACTACATTTTGAATATATTCCGTATTGAGTGACGGAACTCAACGCTGTATTTTCCAGCGCGGGAATATGAAAGAACTATTTTAATATCTGTGAGAGAAATTGAACCCATAGCTGTCTGGTCTTCATCATGTTATATGTACATAAATATTAATAAAATTATGTTTTCTATTACAGGTAATAAATACATTATATAAGCAACCTTATCATCTCATCTCCTTTTGGGTAAGTTTTGTTGATTGATTTGACTATCGATATATATTAGAATATGAGATGGATTTTTATCTACCATATTTTTAACCTTAACTTGCATATATAGAAAGAAATGTAAGAAAACAAGCATTTTTGTTTGTATGATTTTTAACATAAAATCACGTTTTGAACCTACAACCGTAAACATTGAGGCCCAAAAAAATTAGTAAACACAATATAACATGTCAACCAAAAATAAAATGAACAATTTTCGTCATAAACACAAATACATCCCATTCTTAGAATATACTTAAACAAAACACGTTCAAAATTTTGTCAAACAGATAAAAACGTCCCATAAACCTATCTCCCCCATGTTTGGTAAAAACCTGGTTTTGGCAACCATGGTTTTATTTTATGGTACAATTCCAATCATTTTTCCTCTTTCGTTATCACCTTTCCACGCCGGTTCCTTTGGAGATAAAGCCGCGTCCTTAGTGAGCAATTTGTGTTTACGTCCCCTTCCTATTATGTGTTGTTACTTTGATTTATCGACGGTTATGATAAATTATTTTTATATATTGCTATTATATAATATGTGTTTAGACCTATAATATTAGATTTCGATATAATCTCTATATATAATAAGACAGTAAAAATATTTTGTCTGTACATTTAGTAATTTTGACTGAAATGGATAGAGGGATACTTAAAAAGACTAATAGAAAGCAAAAAGATTTTTTTTGAATTTCTTGTCTGTCTGTCTGTCTGTCTGTCTGTCTGTCTGTCTGTCTGTCGACATATTGTTGTCCGCATTTTTCTCTGAAACTACTGAACCGATTTACTTGAAAATTTCACCAAT
>JAATLQ010033753.1:0-19190 GCA_013421005.1 Heliconius erato x Heliconius himera | reverse complement strand
AGTGACAAATACAAACTTAGCTATGATTGGCGGGGCGTCAAGTGGATTCGTTTAGAAACCGCAAGATATATATTGTTTTAAATCTACAAAAAGATTGAATTTCTTCCAATCTTGATACCTTACTTATATATTTTGTAATATTTTCATAGATTTTTCTTCATTTTCAACGTAAATTGTAATGTAAATTAAGATAAATAAATATTTTGATTGAATGTTTTAACATTCACCATTTTATTTGGATTTTGAACGTTCATTTCATTCGCTCAGTAACATCTCTATGTCTCGTTAGCATGACGTCACCTACTTAATCCTATCGAGTCCTCGATAGTCGATACATTATGGTTCGTGCTTCGAACTTTGTAATCGTATCGTCACCTCGAAACGTTTACAATACGGACTCGATTATTTTTCGTGCTCTACCCACAGGTCCTCCGATGTAGCTGGACACGATGTAACTCTAAACGCAGTGTTTGTATACGGACATTTTGTGTAAACTGAGGAACGTAGAAAAAAAAAGTTTGTTATAGATATTTTTTTTAATTTTATTATAGATAATATAACTGAGTGGATATTACTCTAATTATTCCACTCTGGTAAAAATAAATCATGATTTAAAATGAATGACGGAAGTAATACTCAAGTACATGTATTATTTTGTTATGCTGATTAACAATATACTATATAGGCCAGTCGTGGCGCAGGGGCACAAAGTGTGACTGTAAAATCGACTGGTTGTGGGTTCAATCCCCACTCGAGGAGATGAAATATTTATTAACTTTTATATGTTCATTTCTTCGACCACTCAACACGCAATGCCTCCAGAACCGTTTCCGCCGGAAATTGAGAAACGGAGTGTCGTAATAGGTACCTTCTGCTCACCATGCTATGTGCGGGATACAGCGTGAAGCTGGGGAACGGAGTGCAATATAAGATTAAACTGTGAAATGACTGTTTTATTAGATCTATTATTTAATACAGAACATGAACCAATGTTACCTAGATTAATAAGAAGAATAATTATTACTTGAAAAACTTTTTATGAATGGTTCAATGGTAAATGGGTAACTTTAACAGATTATAAAATTCAGATTTTCTTCTATACTAATGTACTTTAAATGGTTTATGTGAATGTCTATGGGTGAAAAATTTTATGAGAGCACTAATAAAATAAAAAAAACACTTTTACAATGTGCTTTAAATTTTAAGATATAGTAGAAAATATCGCTCATATCTGTCAAAGTTACCCAGATTGGCTATATATACATATATTAGGTACTAATAATATTAAATTGCCTAACTATGCTTATAATACATATTATAAGCATATAATGTCACGCTCATTTGCAGACGCCAATGCCGTGAACGCCATCTAAATCCTATTGAAACTAAACCGCATGCGTCCCATTGTTACTTTAAGTTATAATATTATTTGAGTTTAACTGAGTATATTTTTTGCTTATAAATTATAGGTTAAAACTAACATTTAAAACAAAAATTTAAATATTATATATTTTTAGTTACATACTTTTCCCTAGGGTGATGAGAGAACCTAGTGTTGAGACACTCCATTCTCTACTTTCAGTTTGTTTTCTGAGACAGTGTGTGTAGCAGAATTCGAGCCCAAAAACTACAAGTTTTTAGTCACACTCTGTGCCGCTGCACCACGATAATTAAAATATATGAAAATCTTGATTTCTATTTTATAGTATCGTATATCTCATGGAAAAACGCGGCGTTGAGTTCCGCCACTCAACACGTAATGCCTCCAGAAATTAGCCGTTAGTTACTTACTTAATTAGTGTTAAGACTAGGTTTCCTCTGCCTACCCTACTGTGTGCGGGATACAGCGTGAAGCTGTATATCTCATAAATCTAATAATAATAGGTATGTAATTTAATTTTCTGTTTCTAAGTCGGTAAGTGGGGAACAACCATGCAATCCTTAGTTATTTCTAGATATCGGATTATATGTATTTGCATGTTTGAAAATGCAAACCCATATAGTTCTATATTAGAGTAGCGTTATAGCATATTTTAACATTTTTTCATTGATAGTGCTTATTTCAGTAGGTATATACACGTAACTACAGAATTTAAATACATTTTTGTTTAAAAATCCCAGTTTTGAAGGGATAAAGAAAATTTATGCATTTATCAACGGCATCGGACAAACTCTGCCTGAGGAGATTTCTGCAGAAATGGAGCCATATTTTAAAATTTTGTCTGGTAACGTCAGTTGATGTTCATGAAGATCATTCAGCCTTTAAATTAATATTAAGTGACATATGTCACAAGCTTACTGCAAAATATCTGGAAAAAGATGTTGATGCTGGTTGTCTCAATAATCAGCTTCACGCTGTATCCCGCGCACAGCAGAGTTGATAGGAGAAACTTATTATTAAGACACTGCGTTCTCCACTGCCGCCGAATTCTGAAGGCATTGCGTGTCGAGCGGCGGAACTCAACTCCACGCTTTGCCTTGACACCTTGACTTAATAAATAAATGAAATTCTTGTAATTTATCGTTTATTGTATGTTAATATGTCATAATAATTCCAATATTAATATATGATTAAATTTATTCAAATTCAAATCCAAAATTCAAAATATAAATAATAAATGTAAATTTTAATAATAAATGTTTTTTAATTGTGCATATTTCGACCTTTTTTGTGCATTGCAAAATGCCCGATTTTGATAGTGCGGGCATGTAATCCGATGTCTAGTTATTGCCATTTGAAAAAGGAGTGAACCCACGGAAAAAGGCTAGTTATATAAAATGCTAATATTAAATATTAGAAAAAAAAATAGCTGGCGTGTTTCATGATATAAAAGAATAAAATACATAAAAGATTAGATTCGGGGCAATTATTAAAAAAAGTTCTTAATTGCCCCCAAATCGGGGCACTCATCTTGTTTTGAAGTTTAATTAGCGTCTGGAGATTCGTACTTTAAAATATGAAAAATATTTTCAAACAATTTAATGAGTAATTGAGGATGGTAGAGTTTTATTCCTTTTTTGTTTTATTTTATGTAGTTTCCTGTTTTCGCATTTAGTAGGATAGGCAGAGGGAGCCTAATGTTAAAACATTCCGTTCTCCACTTTCCCCCGAATTTTTAGAGATAATGTGTATTGAATGGTGGGACTCATAGCCGAGAAGTAATCATTCATTTTCCCTAATAAGCATCGAATTCAAAACAGTCGCGTTACAGTCAAACTCTTGTGCTCCTGCGCCACGACGGCCTCTGCTTTTTAACGTTACCCTAAAAAATAAAATCGGTCAAAGGACAAATGACAATTTTTGTGTTGAATAATTGATTTTTCGAGGATTGCTATTTGCTATAAACATGATGGTAATCGAATCGATGTGGCCCGTTGTGTCAGAGGCCAGAGTTAACCCCGGCACTTAGAATGTGGCTTGTGTCATGCATATACACACAGCTCTTGTTATTTTATTTCAACAGGCAGGCGAATTCCACACTCTGTATAACATTGTATTAAAGCTTTTTTCTCAGCTTCACGCTGTAACCCGTAGCCACCCGTAGCCAGCCGTGCCATGTAGCAGGGTAGGCAAAGCGAGGTTACTATAAAGACACTTCGCTTTCCATCCATCCAGTAGTTAAACTTAAACACTGTATTTCCTAAGGAACCTAGTGTTAAACACTGTATTTCAAAGTCAAATTGTTTTATTTAAAATAAGAAGTTACATGCTTAATTTTTTGGACGTCAAATAACCTACCACCAGTTTTTTAGTAAACTTAAAGTTAATAAATACCTCAGGCCTAAAGAGAACCGGCGCAGGAAACTCAGCGGAATTTTTTTTAAAATGAATTTTGTACGAATATATATTTACTTATTTGTGACAATGATATCTTTGGTAATAACTTTTAACACACAAACGTCTTCTCTCACATTTTTTTAAAATCGTGATATAGAAAATTCTTTGATGTTTTTGGAACCCTATTGTAGAAGCGTACACCTTGTTCCATAAAAAATTACGAATTCCATGCAATCTAGTTATAACAGCTGCTGCTGCGGACAGAGCTAAGTGACCAATCCATTTATATGAGGTCCCCACTGAAACTGGGGGCTCAATGATGATCCCTAGAAATACCATAGAATCGACATGGGTTCACCATTAAGTAAATCGGCTTAAACAATTTTCATGTTAGGTGTTCTGAAAATTATACATTTAGTTTTTTTACTATTCAATAGTAAGTCATTACCACTGAACCGATATACTAATTTTCGATTTGTCGTCATTTCATTTTAAAAATCAATGAAGTGTTATGAGCAAACGATACTATCTCATGATCCTTTATATATATTGAAAAGAGAGAAAACCAAGAATAGATCCCTGTGGGACCCCCTCTGAATACACGACCAAGGAGATTTCTTGTCATTCACATCAACCCTCTATATTTTGTCAGCTAAATAAGAGGTAAGAAGATTGAATGCACGTCCTCTAATACCGTAGTGGTGTTTTATGACAAATGTTGATTGCTGCACGCAGTCTAATGCCTTGGACAAATCACAGAATACGCGAAGAGCATCCTGCAATCTTTCCTAAGCCTCATATATACTCTCTATAACACGTTTACTTTCTTTAGCATCTGTGGTTGAGTGACCTTTAGTAAATCCACACTGTTTATCATACATATTTTATCATAGAACCTCAAGGAATACATGGTAGAAATTCCATATTTTCTCATTTGGCTACGGAACACACACCAAACACACAAAAAAAACTATTAATATTAATAACCATTATATTATCATTAACAACTATTATCGGCGATAACTTCCGCCACTCAACACGCAATGCCTTCAGAACTCGGGTGAAAGTAGAGATCGGAGTGTCTTAACACTAGGTTCCCTCTGCCTATCCTGCTGTGTGTGGGTTACAGCATGAAGCTGATTTAATTTTATTTTAAATAACTATGATTAAAAAGAAATCGTCTTCATTTCAAGAATTTTTAATATTTTTATAATTATTTCCATAATCCATTCACAATCACACTGGAGCACACTTAAAAATATAACCTACCCTTCAAAATTATAAAGACTCGAGCAACCCTCTAAACTGTATACCATACTAAATAACAGTGAAATTAGTTAACTAGGACGCAAGACCATACTAATTGCTTCATCAAGAGCGAGTTAAACACTTTCCTTAGCCTATCATTTGCATAGGACAATAGAGCTCTTAGCCCAACTTCTTCAGAGTATACTATGTCAGTAGTTTCGTCTCTTCAATATACGTTGTAAGGTAAATGTTTTATCATTTTCTTATGTTAAACACATATTGGGTTCCTTGTGGCCGTCGTTATAAACGCGGAAGGTTTCAGTTCGTTTCCCAATCGACAGAATTAATTATTTTCATTTGCTCTGGTCGGCAGTGTTAAGTTCCGCCAATTAACACGCAATTTTTTATATTAATCGCAGAATTTTCATATATTCGTCGCCATAAACTGGTCCAAAATGTTCAAGATAAAATTGTTTGTGTCCCAGTGGTATGGTTAGAATGCCATAAGCAAGAAAAGGACAGAACAGAACAGAGATAAAATTATTATCTTATGTTTTGCAATTTCCCGTAATTTTTCCGTATCAGAGCAAGCAGAGACAAGAGTGAATTAACTCTAAGCTTAGTGCCAACGCACTCTGCTGTCTACTTTCACGAATGTATAGTTTCTGCCCAAATTTTCGAGACATTCCCTCTCATGTCCATTGCTTATATATGAATAGTGGTGCTCAACGCCACGCTTTTTCTTTTATTACCAGAGTAAGGACATGAAACTAATTCTTTCCCACTAGTAACATCGAACCCACGACCGTCGCGCTTACAATCAGATACTATATTTTATAAGAAATTAAAGCCAAAAGCATAAAATATTCATAGATCAGATTTATTAAGATATTTGTTTTCCTAAAAACAAGATGTTTAAAAACTCCCGTTCGAGTGGCAGGGAGGCGATAAATCAATCAACGTTATTTGATTTAAAACCTGCTAAGTGAATAACTTATTGGGGCCGCCGAAATTAATTCGGATTTTTTTTGGGGGAATTCGTAAAAGTAAAAGTTTGTGATTTGTAAGGTTTAGACTTGGCGTTATTTTTAAGTTTTTTTTTTCTTTTTCTTCGTTGTGTTTTCCTTTATTTTATATATCTTTGCATATTTAGAACATCTTGTAAACTGTATACAGTATAAGGTAGGACATGTACGAGTATACATTTTTTTTTAGCTTCTCGCTCTGTCGCATGTGACAAGGCAGAGATAACCTAGGAACCTAGTGGTTAATATTTTAACCCTGGGTTCCTAGATTCAGTTTAAGTTGAGTTAAGTTAGTCATCGTTGGGCTTCATTGTTTCAACGTCGTGCTTTGTTGGTTTTATTTTTTATTTTTTGAAATAGAAATAATTAAATATTTCATATCCTCGAATGGAATTGAACCCATAACCTGCGAGGTTTATAGTCGCACGCTTGCGTGCTCATGTGCCTCACTGTATGCTATCTATACGAATCTTATGAAGCAGAAGAGTGTGTTTGATTGAAATCACCAATCTTAAAAACTATTGGTTCGAATCGAAGAAGAAATGGATTCTTTCTAAGAATATATTTAAGAAGATTTTAGGCTATCCCACGTTAATCGTATCTTTGTGATCAACTGTGCCTGCGGCCAGAGATATCTTGAGTATATCGAATGCATTATATTATGTAGATAGACAATACCGGAACCAAAAATATTTTTATATATTTATTAGCATAATCTATTAAAAACGAAAAACATATTATATACTGTTTTACTTTAATAAGGCACGTACACAATTCAAAAGAATTATAAATTGACCTGATTAAAACTCAACTAATATTCATTCCTTTGCATGTTGAGTAAAGAAGACAACACAGTGTTAATTCACTTTATTTTATATAAAATTGCGGAACTCAACGTCGCACCATATTAAGAAAATTAAATTAAATTAAACTTTTACACTTTCAAATTTTACTACGATTGAGTACTTCCAGTATATTAGGATAGAAACAAAGATATATCACAGTATAAACCAGAAGTAAAGTACATTAAAGTAAATTTTATAGTTACTTTAAATTTAAAGTGACGCCATCGCCATGTAAAGGCTTACATCGTATCCAACTAAGGCAGTTTCACACGAGCGCTCATTAGCAGGCGGCGCAGGTTGCCTTAATGTCTTCATCCGGCAACTATCTTCTGAAATTTATTGTTGGTTCGGCTTTAAATTTGAAAAGTAACTGTAAAAATATTTCTTCTTCAATAGAAAATTATGTGCTGAATGATCAATTTTACTGTTATCTTTTTTAGATCGTTCTCGTGTTTTGGGACAGCGTCTTAATATAAGCGAAACGGCTGTGGGTTTGATGCCCATTCGGAGGAATCAATTATTTTTATTTAATGAAAGGAACGTGGTGAAAGCATTATCTTAAGATGCGTTAGAAAAAGTCATTACCAAGGCCTTGCCTTCAATTCAAGTGAGAATTGTGTAAAATCTTGATTTTTTATAAAGAACACTGAGTGTGCGCGCGATAGTTTTGATTTGCCTGCACATAGCAGCAGGCCGACCACAGAGCCGGCAGAGGAAATCTAGTGTTGAGACACTCCGTTTCTATTAAGATGTTTTAGTTCTCCATTTTCCAAAAATGCTGGAGACATTGCGTGTTGAGTGGATGAACTCAACACCGGGCTTTGCCTCGTTATCGAAGTTGGATTATTTGATTTTTCGACCGTTCCACAAGTAAAATTTGCAAGAATTGACACAGCATCTTAACACTACTTTCTCTACTATATGCGGGAACATGAAGATACTGCTTATATTTTAATAAAAAAATCCCACAATATAGCCAGATTCTTGTTAATAAATCTAGGATAGGATGGTTATGTAAGTGTTACTCAATACTTGAACTAAGTTTGATCTTATCGCTGTAAACTTTGTTAAATATGTATTTTGTATGCAAAGTGAGGTTTTGTAATACACAAGTTTTAACAGCCGCCTCGAGTACATGCTCTGGTTTCATAAAATACTTCGGAAGTGATCGCGAGTTCTACTCCGAAGTTATGTTGTTATTATATTTTAATGAAGTATTTGTTGTTGAGGCCGTCGTGGCGCAGTGTCTCTGCGCTACGATAGCATGACTGACCCAGTCGGAGAAATGAAATATTTAAAAATTTTATTTCTTCGCTCTGGTGACGAAGCAAAGCGCGGCATTTAATTCTATCACTCAACACGCGATGAATCCAGAATTTGATAGAAAGTGGGGGACGGAAGTGGTTGGTTCCCAGGTTCTGTTCTCTAAAACAATGATTCTGGACTGAGACTGGACGGACTAGTACCAATTTCAGTAGAACAATGGAAAGTACAACTTATCAAAGTTGACATACTTAAGTTTGCGGGTTTGAAATGTTTGTTTTGTATGACATATTTTATTTTAATTCATATCGTAAGTTCTCTCTTATCGTTTGAATGCGTAGACTTTGATTCTTATTTTTTTCTATACTCCAAGAGACCGTAGAATTGAATATTTGATATTAAATCAGCTGAATGAAGCTCCATGCGATCTTGAGATAAATGCTCTTGATGGACAGACAACGAAGAGATAGTTTAAGTTCCAATTTTTGCTTTTGAGATACGGAATCCTAAAAATTAAATGTATGCTGGCAAGTGTCTATGGTGCACATCGTATAAATTAAATTAAAAACGAAATAGAAGTAAAAATGTATAAAAAAATACTTCACGTGAAAGCCCCGAGGTGGTAATTAAAACATCGACGCGTTATTTTGCAAACCTTACGTGTAGGGTATGCATGAAAGGATACGAGCGCCTTTGTGAAGACAAAACATATTAAAATCTTAATATTTTATGTAAGTCCATTTATATTAAGAGAATATTTTCGTGTGGTGTTGGCCTAATACGGATATATAAGATAGGCAGAAAGAATAATAATAAATATACTTTATTGCACATTTAAAAATAGGAAAATAGTGTTAAGACTCTCTGTTCCTCATTTTTCGCCGAATTCTGGAGGGCTTACGTGTTGAATGGTGGAACTCAACGCCGCAGTTTGCCTAGGCACAAAAAGAAATGCAAAAAAAAAAATATTTCATTTTCTCGAGTGGGAATCGAACCTTTTTTTTAACGGACTTTATTGCTGTTGACCTGGACTGGTTTTGACAGCGTCACCGGGCGGGGAGGGGCGAGAGTAGCTCGCCCCTGAAGAAAAACTACGAGCTTTGATAGACGCTCGTGCGATGGGAAACGAACCCACAAGCAGTCATATTTACAGTCACATACTGGTGTACCTGCGCCACAACCGGCGTCTTGGCCTTATTTCAAAAAATATTTTTTATTTATTTTAGTTACATAGTGGCTGATAGACAACGCCTGACGAAACTATTGGACTTATAAAGTTTATATTTGACATATAGGTAGGTTAGGAAGTGTAGGGAAGAACGAAGAGAAGTATTTCTTGAAACTTCTACGGGAACGGAAAAATAGCGGGATTTTCCGTTTTACTTTTAGAGTTTCGTACCTTTTAAGGCAAAAAGGAACTCTTAGTGATCTTATCACTTCGTTGGAGATATGGAGTTGAAATTGAAAAGACAAACCATATACTCAGATTTACAGTCACGTGATTTCCTGAAAAAAATGTATTTCTATATTTACTTAAAAAATAAATATGGCCGTTTATTCCCTTTATTCTAAAGGGAATCAAAATGAATAGGTTACTTCCGTTTGACCTAGAAATATAAAATTTGGCAGCTAGCATCAACAGGTAGTACTAGTTCACAGTACAGTTTCGGTGGTTAAATCCTTAAAATAGTACGCCTCAAAGGGTGGCCCCCTTTGAGGCGTACTATTTTAAGGATTTAATATAATTTGATGTTAAAGACTCCAGAATTCGGCGGACAGTGGGCAACGCAGTGTCTTAACACTAGGTTCCCTCTGTCTACACTACTATGTGCAGGTGCAGGCTTTTTATTTTATTTTTTAAAATTATTGCTAACACCCTCCATTCTACACTTACCGCCTAACTTATTTACTTACTCACAAAGATCGTGACCGGCGGAACTTAACGCCGCGAATCTGAATCTAAAAAAATAATGAATATCCGAATATTTTTTTGTAACAAATTTGGACTTATTACCATTTCTGTGCAAATTCAAATTAAGTATAAAGTGAGAACTATATCCATATATTTAAAATGAATTAACTTACATATTATTCAAAGATCATTTCCTTGTCCATTATTTCCTTGTCCTGATAAGTCAAAACACAGCGTTGACTTCCACGATTTAATTAAGAAAGACTTAGCTGAAAATTTCACAAGAAAAACTAAAGTAATTTCTAATTTAACGCTACCTCGATGCAGGGTAACTTTGGTAATTATAAACACATATTACTTCACAAACTTCCACTACGCGTTCAAGTTAGACTTACACGATATAACTAACTATAGAGCCTCTTTGTTTCCTTCACAAGTTTTTTTTTACAGAACAAAAATTATAAGGCAAATATTCCATTTTAATAAATCTCCCTACAAAGTCGGTCTTGATTGTAAAAGTTGCAAAGTACCTGTGTTTATCGAATTTTTTTTAAGCATTTTTAATAACGTTACATCGTCCCGGGGGTGGAGTTCTGACGTATATTGTTTTTTATGCTTAGCAGTTTTGTGGTGTCTATTCACTTTTGTGTTTTAGTGTTAAGACACTCCGTTTTTACTATCTGACAAATTTGGAGATATTTCATACAGAGTGGTAGCGGGCTTGAGTCACTAGATAGGGGAAATAAATTTAAGTAATTAAAGTTCAATCTGTACAAACTGAACTGTACACGTGAATATTTTGGATTCTATAGTCCAATGCAAGACAATACTTCGCCAGCTTGATAAGGACATGCAAAACTCTTAAGTATACGTAGACACGGTAGTTCTGTATCGGCTCGAGGTTTTTTTTAAAAACAACTTTTAAAATAGAAAAATGAACAGTTGGGACCCTTTTTAATTTTAGACGGCTTCTTTGAGTAATTGGTTAAAGTATGAACAACGAGTTGGACGCACCCACCGAGGCTTTCATACCAATTTAAGGATTATAGGTCAACAGGAACTACAGCTTATAAATTTGTATGAAATGAACTAGAAATATATCTTTGCAAATATATTTTTCTATATATATGCTATATATTTTTACTGTTCGGAATATGTGTAGGTCCACGGGTACGCAATAAGTACCTAATAAGTTTTGATTACGCGGCGGGTTTCTTACAAAATGCAGCAAATTCGATTCTTTTGATTGCGTTGACTTAGAAGCTTGATTTTTTCTACGATAGACCAAATTTTTTTATATTAACTTCGGTTTCATACCTCCACCCGATCTCGAGATAAATGGTCTTGACAGGTGGACAGTAAAGTGATTCTATAAGGGTTCCGTTTTACCTTTTGAGGTAAGGAACCCTAAAAACAAAAAGTTTAAAAGAAAATATGCAAAAATTTCTAAAAGTAAAATTTTTCTCCACAATTTCTGCTGCGATAATTTCTTTAAACGTTCGTTAATATATTCAGAAACTTTTGCCGGATTCAGTTAATTGGTCTTAAAATTGAAATTATTTGTTGAATTATCTTTTAATTCTTATATTCAACAAGTGCTTATATTATTTTAACAATCCATATTTAAGAAAGAAGACAAGTAGGCAGAGAGAGATGAGTCACTTCGTCTACCATATATTTCCCACTTAACAAAAGTACCTACTACATTATAGCACTACTACATTATATTGGGTTACATTTTATACTAGTTACTAGGTTACCTCTGCCTACCCTGCTGTGTGCGGGATACAGCGTGAAGCTGATTTAATATAATTTTTAATTTACATTATATTATTTATATAAATTAACAACCTAATTTTAATGTGGTAGGCCTATTTTAAAATTGAATAGAATGTAGTAGCAGCTGTCGCTTCATTGTATTTTCAGTCAGCTAATTTTGCGGCTAAATTGAATAAAATTTAAAGTATATGTCATGGTGACAATATACTTTACACCAAGTCCTTTTGCATAGTAAAATCGTACTTGGATTTCGGAAACTCTTACGATGATCTCACAAATAAATCATCACACATACCTGTTGATTTTCATGTAAATTTTCATTATGTTTACAACGTTCTAAATTTGAATGTCTTAATACTAGTCCCTCTGCCTACCCTGATATATAGGTAATACGGTGTAGAAGAAGCAATATTTTGAAAATTCTCTCATATTTACACCGCGTAGCGTACATTTGTATATGAAATATTCAACACACAAACCGCGCAAAACTGAGAACTCTGAGCGCGTCTCATTAAAACTTTTCAAAAGAATTAAATAACGGGCAAAACCAATCCGTTTAGTATACGAGACTTAGACTTCTTGTTTATTATAATATACCTTTTTATTATACACTGTTGATTGTAAAGTTTTTTTAAGCTTCACACTGTACCCCGAATATAGCAAAGCAGAGGGAACCATAGGCAATTTTAGACATATTGCGTTTTGAGTTTCGCTACTCAACACGTAATGTGACGAAAACGGAGAATCTTAACACTAGTTTTCCTCACCCTATCAAATGCTTGATACAGAGTGAAGTTGAAAAAAAAACAATATTACATATCACAAACAACACTATTGTCTTCCAATAAAACAAAACATTATTCAACATACGTTACACTACAAAGTACAGACCCGTCCAAAACAAACGTAACACTCATTCATAATTGGGTCATCCATTGTAATTTACGTTCAGTATACTGCATCAGATGCAGTTGAAACAGAAATAGAAACAGAAATAACTATTATCTACTTCCAATTAGGGTGCAAGTGCATTGTAGTCGAAATGCGCAGCTGCACAAACAAGCAGAAGTTTTGGATTTAGCAAATTTATTGATTCATGCCTTTCAGTTTCAGATGCTTTCAGTGGAGGCGTAACTTAGGTGGAGCCGGCGATACTAATTTAGGAGAAATAGACTAGTTGAAATATCTGGTTTTGTCTGAGATGGAAAAGTTTAAATATCATATAGGATAGTATGAAAGTAATGTTATGTTTTATAGGTTCAATATTAAACATGTATAAAATTGTTAATTGTGGGGTTCCATACTGCGAAAGAAAAAACGGAACCTTTATAGGATCATTTTGTTGTTCGTCTGTCTGTCAAGTCAATTTACCACGAGATCACGTGGCGGTATGGAGCTGAATATATAATTATATCCTATAGATTTGAATATATTATAATTAACATATCCAAAATCTATAGAATAACACCTCGTGTGGATTTACAGTTATAAAATTTGGCTCGGAGTGACAATTAAAACAATAAATAAAGCGAAAAGCAGAAAACTGAAAAGTTATAGATATTTCATAGATAAAAGGTATTGCAAACTTGTATTTGTAGTTCATTTCATATAAAATGCGTGCGTATGCTTAACAGCAAAACTGTTAACTCTTATAACATATTCCCTGGATTGCCTGCAATTCTAATTTTAGTACAGAACACGTGTTGGTTTCCTATCCTATCCTATGGTTGGTTGGTTATCCTATGTTACATCACATAAATCGTTTCAATGTTGGTGTCCATACGGTCACTATGATCTCGAACATTTACGAAGTGTCATTCACAATTCTTAGTTATTTCTAGTTGACCACTGATGAAACTGCAAATAAAAGCTAGAAATATAAACATGGGACCTGTCGTAGCGCAGGGACACAAAGTGTTATCGTAAAACCGACTGATTGTGGGTTCGATCCCCACTCGAGGAGATGAAATATTTACTTAAATTTATATTTCCATTTCCTCGCTGTGGTGTCGGAGACAAGCGCAGCGTTGAGTTCTGCCACTCAACATGCAATGCCTCCAGAATTCGGCAGAAAGTGAGAAACGGAGTATCTTAACACTAGGTTCCCTCTGCCTACCATACCACACCATAGTGTAATACAGATCAGTCATCCGAACACAGGATATTACTGTATTTCAAGTCAAATTATCCATCAATTGCTAAACTAAGCTGTAAATTCAGTATCGATTTGTTCTTAATGAGTATCAGGGATGGCAGTTCTAGGTTAACAAGAATCCTGGACGTACGCCAGTTGTGAAATGTAAGATGTTGTATTAAGTGGGGCACGGTTGATACACTGCATTTTCTTAAGTAGCTACTATCCAAATCAGTTTTTCTGGCTAATATTTCATTTTCGTGCTTGGCTAGCTGATTGGCACTTTTGGCGATCATGATGAAGAATTTAAGATATTTTAGAAATTCAAGTGAAATATTTAATATTTTCATTTCCTTGCTCTGGTTGCGAGGCAAAGCATGGCGTTGAGTTCCGCCATTTAACGCGTAATGCCTCAAGAATTTGGTGGCGAAGTGGGTGATGGAAGTGTTTAAATGGGAACGTAGTGTTAGTGGTAGCCCAGGTCTGCCTATCATGCTATGTGCAGGATACAGCGTGAGGCATGTACAAAGTGTGGAAAGTTGATGATGGAGCATATTAACGATACGTTTTTCTGCTATATGAGACGAGAGAAAAATACAATAATAATTTTGTTACTTAACGTATTTATTTATATTATTTACGTCTATTAAGATGGCTATATCAGTAAAGTCACTAAAAAATAAATCAAATAAATCAGCTTTACGCTGTATCCCGCACACAGCAGGGTAGGCAGAGGGAACCTAGTGTAGGACACTCCGTTACCCATTTTCTGCCGAATTCTGGAGGCATTGCGTGTTAAATGGCAGAACTCAACGCCGCTCCTTGCCTCGACATCAGAGCGAAGAAATGAAAATATAAATTCAAGTAAATATTTCATCTCCTCTAGTGGGGATCGAACCCACAACCAGTCGGTTTTAGTCACACTTTGTGCAGCTGCGCCACGACTGGCCTCTTAAGTTACTAGGAGTTATTAATTACATTCATTAGTTTTGTGGTCGACCCAATCGGTATGCAATGGAAACGTTCTGATGTCCATTCCTCTACTACACACTCACATAATATTTTTTTACATTTTATATAATACACATAATTTTATATAAAAAAGGTATAAAAGACGCAATTAACGCTATAAATCATTCTTTAGCAGTCAACCTTGTTTCTTGGAAGAATAAATGTGTAGATATGCAAGAGTATGTAATGTTATATATTATATCTAGAATACATATATGCATGTGTCGAGAATATTATAATTTTCTCAATATAATATAAATAAACAATATAATATAATATAAAGTTAAGTATTGAGTTCCAACTTTCACCTCCACGCTTTATCCAGCAGAGGGAACCTCGGAAAAGGAACTATTAAGACAGGGGATAGGCAAAGGGAACTTGGACACCTAGTGTTAAGATACTAAGTTCTCATTAAGACAATTGCGTTAAGAGTTATTTAATATAAAAAAAACGGCTAAGTGTGAGTGAGAAGCCCACCGAGACTTCCGTACCAATTTTGGAATTATAGGTCAACGGAAAACAAAACTTATAAAAGTTGACGACGAATATAAGACGACTTTTTTCATTATTTGTATTGTGTAAGAAGTCACTAAGTGCAAAATTTCATAGCTGTTGGTCTATGTTAAGTTTCTTATAGGTTTTGATTACGCTGTGAATTTCATATAATATGTAACATAATCGACGCCTAAATGCTCGTATCTTTTGATTGCGTTGACTTAAAAGTTTAATTTTTTCTGTGCTTCTAGGCATAATAGCCTTTTATATTCGATCCTATAAGGGTTCTACTTTATAATTTATGAGAATATATTATGATTTTTTTAGAATATATTATGATTTTTTATCATTTTTTCATGCCTACTATAAAACAGAATATGAGTAAACCCAATTAATTATCCACTATACACACACAAATCATAAAATCGATACATAAAATCGATTAAAACCTATTTGCAGATGTAAATGAAATCAAGCATTGCTATTCGAATGCAATAAATAACCGAGTTGTATCTAGATGTGTCATCAAATGAGTAATTGGCCAATAGCTAGGATGCTCGTTAGCATTCCCCCGCTCGCCTATCGCGAGTTAATTAGTTTGACGCGATGATACGTACACACGGGTATGGGAGTTTATTAGGATTATGTTGTTTCTGGGATAAGTAGATTATATGATTTGTTTTGTTTTAGTTTTTAATATTTTTAATATTCATTTTGGAGATTTGTTAAGGAAAGGTGAGCGGTAAGACAGGTACGGTATCTGGGTTGACCTTCGAAAATAAAGTATCAAAGACACTGGAAGAAGATTACGTAAAAAGCATGAGGATACACTGGAGGGTATATTTGAAGAGATTGATGACAATGGACGAGGCGAAAGAGGTATGCAGAGACTGTAGCGTTTGGTGGTCTGGTCTCTCTGGCTACCTCCTAGGGATACAGCGTGAAGCAAGTTTATTTGGTGGATATTAGTAGGAGCGAGGCCAATCGTGGTGCAAGGGCACAAGTATATGTTGGCTTGTGATTTGTTAACGTGTATAACTATATGCACTTAAAAAAACCGAGATTTTAGTATTATGTTTGTATATATGAGTAGATTATTCTTATTTAGCTATATGCTGTATTTTTACGCTACACAAGCCGCTTCCGCCATAAATTATTTTTAAAATATTAAATATATTCCTTTGTTAAGTTCCGTTTCATTTCTCTCAGTGAGAACTGAAACCACAACCGTCGCGTTTACTGTCGCACGCTTGTGCCCCTGCGCCACGACGGCCTCATAAGTGTTTATGCAATCCAAAATTAATAAAATATTTTAGTTAATTGAATCAAGCAAATAAATAAATTTAACATTCGTTCGTTGTTCCTGGTATTATCTTATCTGATTCGCACATTTTATCAACTAACTAAACTGATTTATTAACGGAGCATCTAAACATAGCCGCTTTTAGTGGAATAAAAAGAAAAGTTTTATAGTAAAATGATAGAAATGTGCCATTATCCTGACATAAAGCTTAATTAACTAACTTTGATTTTGAATGATTTTGAAAACATATGGGACAAAATTTTGTACGAAAATCAATGATTGAATTTAATATTTTACCTTTTTGACTAGATTTTTTTTTTAATAAGAGAACATTTTGTTTAAATCAAACTAAGGAAATACTTATAACTTGAAAATATTTTTTTCTTAAGTACTAGTTTTTGCAGTACGAGCAGCTAGTTTGCAGTAAATGCGTCGCGGTATTGCGACAACTATGTGCGGGATGAAGTCATGCAGTTGTGATTTTGCCGGCTTCATGTTCACTGAAACTTCAACCCCGATCTTTTTTTTATGGAAAAGACAAAGAAAACGGCAAACGAGCGTTCGGGTCACCTGATGGTAAGTGATCATTTACGTCTTCGATCAGTAGTAATTCTTGTGCTCGAGAGATTCTAGCAGCCGTCAGTATTGCTTCAAAGTAATTCATCAGGGCTATCGGTGTTGTATATGACGGCTTCTGTCTCAAGGAGACGAAAGAAAGAAAATTTACGAAGAAAAAAAAGTAGAAGAATAAAGAAGAACGAAAAGGTAGAAGGAGGAACAGGTAAAAGAAAAACGAAATAAGGAAGGCAAGGATAATTTCCTTGTAAGCTTTACTTCTTTATTTCTTTAGTATTTTTAAAGACTGACAGTCTTTGTGTTCCATGATCGGTACCAGATTGGGTGGTGTTACTTGATCCATTGCCGCTCTTGTGTGTGGCTCTAACTTAGGCCACCTTCTTTTTTTTTCTCCTACCTGTTTGTGAGACTTCCTTGTCTCAAAACCCAACCTATTTCCTTCTGCATATATCTTTTTTTGTGACTGTATGACATTTTTTCTTGCTTTTTTAAATCATCTACCAGTGCCTTGTGCACTATTTCTATTATTTGTTTGTGCTTATTTTCTACCCTTATCAGTTCAGCAGTGCTTCTTCCATTTTCCTTTTCTTAGTTAGTCTTATGTCTTGATCTAGAATCAGAAAGCGCAAAAACCCGTTTCAAATAGTGATTGTAGGCATTTTAATGCAATCGTTTTGCACTCCTTCATATTGCCAACTGTTTCAAGTGCATGATAACGCAGGAGAAAAACGGAATATCTATTCAAATTTACATTTTCATTTCTTTGCTCTGGCGTCGAGGCAAAGCACGGTGTTGAGTTCCGACACTCAACATGCACTGCCCTCAGAATTCGGCGGCAAATGGGGAAAAGAGTAGCAATACTTCCGTCTGCCTACCCTATTGTATGCGGGATACAGCGTAAAACTGATTTTTAAATACACACACACGTATATGCTTATAATTATGTAAATACTAATGATTTTATATATATCCACTCCTACAAAAGTAAAAAACAAACCCGTAATCCCACTCCGTGTGACCCCAAAACCACTCAACGGCACCCGATTGTTCACAATGATTTATGTATAAAACGCGATGCGTTTGCAAAAGTTCACCAGCACCGAGACTTGGGAAAATGCGATTCATTCCATCGGACGGTTGTCGGGCTTCGGCTGTAAGTGTCTAACTTAGATTTTTTTTGTGGTCGTCCTGGGGTAGACGCACAAGTGTGTGACTGTAAATGTGGTGGCGACGGTTGTGGGTTCGATTACCAATTGGGGGAATAACATTTTTAATATTTTTAATTTCACGCTTTACTAATGAATCGTTGAGTTTCATAGTGCAGCAAGCAATGAGTCGAGAATTAAGCGGAAAATGGGGAGTGCGTTAATGGAAACAGAGTGTCTGAACACTAGGTTCTCATATTCCATCTGCCTAATATGTTCGGCGAAAAAAATAATTAAAATGTGTTATCTCTATATCTTATAAAATAAGAACGCATTTCGTCTCTGTCTGGCCTTTCTAAGCGATCTTCTTCTAAACCACCCAACGGATTTTGATGCGGTTTTCACCATTAGGTAGAGTATTTCTCAGGAAAGGTTTGTATATAGTTTATTATATGTATATTTTATTGTAATTAGACATAAATATGATAAATGTGCATAAAGTCCTACCCGTTGAGACACTTTCACGCATGCGCTGCTTTAATGGTAAGTCCTACATGAAAATAATGTACTAGAGTATTATTCCTCTTAATAAGATCTACAAAAAAGTCAGCGACAGCATATTTGTATCTTCTAAGGATAACATACAGTGAGCATATTTCTGTCAAAAAATAGTAAT
>JAATLQ010033752.1:0-19189 GCA_013421005.1 Heliconius erato x Heliconius himera | reverse complement strand
CCTTGTCCAAAGCAAATTAATGGCGGCGAGGGCGTGCGTAACACCGAAATAACCGATTTAGCTGTTTTATTAAAAGCAGCCGTTTCAACGTGCAGGTGACAGTGATGGATTCATTGTATGGAACTTTCTTTTTTTTTTAATTTTTTCGAGGTTAAAGTTTGAAAATTTTTAATTGTTTTTGTTATTTGATAAAAGTTAATATGTACGAAAATAGTATTTTATTTTCTGGGAGCAGCTTTACTTGAAAGCTTTGCTTTTGAATAAATTATATTTTTTTAGTATTGTAGGCCACATTGTTCCTGCAGTGGAAAACATGCATAACTACTCATTTTAAATGTTCCATTTTTTTAAATTGTAAATTATGAAATTTAAATAAAGAAATTTAATTATTGCGGCGTTAAGTTCCGCCACTAAACACGCGATAACTCGAACTCTTGAGGTTTTCTCAGCCCTTCACGCTATGCATGCATGCGGGATACAGCGTGAAACTGAAAAAAAATGTAACCAGTCTGAACTGAGGCCAGTCGTGGCGCAGTGGCACAAAGTGCGACTGTAAAACCGATTGGTTGTGGCTTCGATCCCCACTCGAGGAGATGAAATATTTACAAAGCACGGCATTGACTTCTGCCACTTAACACGCAATGCCTCCAGAATTCGGTAGAAAGTGGGGAACGGAGTGTCTTAATACTAGGTTCCCTCAGCTTACCCTGCTGTATGCGGGATACAGCGTGAAGCTGATTAATAATTTAGTATTTATTACTATTACAGAGTGCAATAAAGAGTATAATAAATATTTTCCACACTTATTTCTATACTATAGTAGATATTAATGAAGACAAAACGAAGCCGGCCGTTTACTCGCAGGTTACTGAAGTAGGCCTTGACGCGACACAATGGACGGCTTGCCGCAGTTGCGCTAGCTAATACAACATTTTACTGTAGTCTCATTTGAGCTTATAGAAATCGCTTGTATTTAAAAGATAACCTTTTATAAAGTGGTAAGGGTTTTATGTGTGAAATATTTTTATTATTATATTTGAAAGTATTCTTTAGAGAGTTGATCATCTGTAAGTATTTAATTATAAGTACATGTTTATGAGGCCAGTCGTGGCGCAGGGCACAAAGTGTGACTGTAAAATCGACTGGTTCGATTCCCACTTGAGGAAATGATATATTTATTTACATTTATATTTTCATTTCTTCTTCTGGTGTTTCTTCCTCTGGTGTTGAGGCAAAGTCCGGCGTTGAGTTCGGCAATCAACACGCAATGCCTCCAGAACTTGGCGGAGAGTGGGGAACGGAGTGTCTAAACACTAGGTTCCTTTTGCCCACCCTGCTGTGTGCGGGATACAGCGCGAAGCTGATAATTAAAAAGTATCGAGGCAAAGCGCGGTGTTGAGTTCCTCCAATTAACATGCCTCAAGAATTCGACGGAAATATCTTTACACTAGGATCCCAGGTTCAATCTGCCTAACCTGCTAACTGCGGTATATAACGTAAAGATAAAAAAATAACATTATTTAACAAATTCGAGGTCATCGCGGCGAAGTGGAACAGCGTCTCACTATAAACTCGACTGTTGTAGATTTGATTCCCTAAAATAAAAATAATCAATTATCTCAAGGTGTTGAAATATTCATTTCCTATTGTAAGAAGACCAGGTGCAGCGTTGAGTTCCGAGTTGATCAAAAATTGGGAAGATAATGAGAACACAAGCAACAGCGTACTTTAGCACTAGGTTTCCTCTGTTTATCCTACGATATGCTTACGGGATACATTGTGAAGCTCTAATAAAATAAAACAAGAGAAACGAGTGGTTTCTCAGTTATCTGTTATGGTAAATTCAGAGGAGCATTTTTAAAAATTTTACAACTAGTTTTTTTACCTTTGCTACAGACTAAATTGCTGATTATAAGGAAAATATTGCTTATTTTAACATTACTTTTATCGAGAATACCTTATAACGTAACCCAACGCCGTAGCTTATCTATTTAAACCAAAATATATAAAAAATGCCATTGCTTTGATGTCCAAAAAGTTAATATATCATAACAAATATGGACAAGCAATCTTTCCTATACAAAACAACCAGCAAAAAATAAGCCACCGCCGTAAGCATACAGGGATGAAAGGATCCATCAATGATAGGAAAAGATTGTCAGTTCATTTGCTTTTACATCTTGAAAGGTCCAAAAATGTTCGGGATAAAAGGGATCTGACATGCGACTATTGAGGCCCGACGAAGTTTCGATTTTGAAGATGAATTTGTAAGTTCTTTTTAAATGTTCCTAGGCCAAATTTTTATTGAGATTTACGGTAGTGTCAATATACTTTTAGATGACTATTATAGTATGTATTTTTTATATATTTTAATAAATTGATAAATAATTAATACTACTACTATATACTTACTTAAATTTATGTTTCCATTTCTTCGCTCTGGTGTCGAGGTTAAGCGCGGCTATGAGTTCTGCCACTCAACACGCAATGCCTCCTCAGAATTCGGCAGAAAGTGGGGAACGGAGTGTCTTAACATCAGGTTCCCTCTGCCTACCCTGCTATGTGCGGGATACAGCGTGAAGCTGATAAAAAAAACCTTTATTTACTTATGATACAAACTTAATTAATTTATTTGCTTTATTTACGAAAATTCTGCGTAGAATGAGAAATTAAGTGTTATCTAAAAACAACAACGCTTTCTAAATTATATTAATATATCAACATATATCGATATAGGCAACCAAATCTCACCATTTTACTTAAACAATCAAAAAATATAAGCATTTCATATATTTTGATCACGAAATTTATATAGAGTTTTTAGGAAAATAAATCGTAAATACAACAGAGATGTCTAGTCGAGTTCTTTAATCAACTGTATATCATTGTAAGAATAGGAATAAAAACGTCGTTCACTTCACGATATCATTCCAGAGTCACACTTAACTGCCTTTTTTTGTTGAACGTAAAAATATTTGATAGGGCAACCTTGTTTTATGAATGTGGACTAATGATGTTGTTTTACCGAGTTCCTGTACATTGTCTATATGGTTTCTGCATTTCACATATTTTTTATTATGCGGCGTTTAATTCCGCCACTTGACTCGTAATGCTTTTTATTATCTACCCCGCTTGGAGCTTGGAGTTGAAAGAAAATATGCACGAAATTTTGAAACCAATTGTTTATTTATATTTCTATGATTATATGATTAATGCTGGCAAATTTTCAATTGTATATTACTATTTTTGATATGGAACGAGAGTGTAGAAGGCAGTGTCTTTATTCTATCGATTCCGCTGAGTACGGAAAATGTATATAAAAAGAAATTTAACAAAATTACATCACCTTGATTGAGTGAGGTCTGTCGTTGCGTTTAAGCACAAGCATGTGACTTTAAACGTGATAGATTGTGGATTTGATTCCCACTTGAGCAAAATGAAATATTTAATATTTTCATTTCTTTGCTCCGGTGTCGAGGCAAAGCTTGGCGTAGAGTTCTGTCACTTAACACTTTCAGAATGCGGAAAATGGAAAAAAAAGTTATGTTAATGAGAGTGGACGTCTTAACATTAAGTTTCCCAGGTCCCTGACTCCCTCCCTCCCTCTGCCTGAAAAAGCAAAGCTAAAAAAAATATTAAAAATAACATTACACTTATTGTATGCCCACCCTTAATTTTACTGTGAAGATCTTAACGGAAGAGCGTTAATTAAGATTTTTCTTTTACTATTACTCGTTTTAACTTAGCTCTAAACTTGAACGTACAAAGGTGACCTGAAAGATCATTACTTTTTTTACTCCCGAGTGCCTTTTATAATAATAATTTAATTAGTTTATATTACTATTTTAGAATACATATTTTCTTTTTCATCACTCTTGTATTCTCTTTTTTTTATCTTTTAATTTCCTTTTTCTTTGTTGTCCTTCCATCTATCTGTCTGTATGTCTGTCTGTCAAGAGCCTTTATCTCAGGAACGCTTGGAGATATCGAGTTTGAAATTCAAACCTTATATCTATTTAGATCTACGGTCCATTGATTTCCTGAAAATACCCTAGAAATATGATTTATTTAAAAAGTATATATGGCAATTTATATCACAAAAAACGTATATTTCGACACAAAAAGAAACAAAATTAATACTTTTTTATATACTTATTTAACGAAAAATTCATTTCAATGAACACACTCTAATAATTAATAATGATATTGAAATTTATACTGTGAAAAAGCTTTACAAAAAATAAAAAGCTAATAACTGGCCTAGAATTCAGCTATCCAGCACAAAATATTTATAAAATGAACAAAAAAATTATACCACAATAATATCCATCTAAAAAGTCTATAGATTTTTATTGGTACTGAGATCTTTGAAAAATAAAATAAAAAAAAAACGTTGAAAGGTGCATAATAGAAAATCTTCAATTGTCACATCTGATCTGTCGATGAGGGTCCTATAAATCTTTTATTGATGTCAGCAGGTAATAAAAATGTAATGAAAATCGACACACCGATATCCGTAATAAATTGAGACTAACATTTGAATTATTTTTATTACATTTTTACTTACATACATATATAAGTAGAATTTAAATATGAATTTTATGTACTTTTTTTAGAATTCCGTAACTAGAAGGAAATAAAACAAAAAAAAAATTGGAAGCCTGAGCTTTTTTTTTTTGAAATTCAGGCTTAGCTTAGCCAAAGCCCTTTCATTTGATACCTCACTTGAACTAGCGGCTTTAATATAAAGTTTTGCACCCTTTTAACCACAATCCTATTTATATAAAAAATAGCATTATCACTCGCGGCTTGGTATTCAATAAATATATTTTACATATTTAGATGAAAAAATAAAAATCTAGATTTTCACCGAAATGGCTGACTTGGTTAAATAAAGCCACTAAAAAAGAAGAAGTTTGAAGGATAAAAAGTTTATTTACTGTAAAAAAATATTTAATTTTACATTAGCTAGTTCACTCACTCACAACTCATATTTTCTCATACAAAAGTTCACACAGATAACTCTTACACTGTTTCATTATATCTGTCAAAGACAAATTCAGATTTCATTTAAAGATCTTTTACTTCCCGTTGACGTGTTGGCGGTGATCAAAATATATGTGCGGATGAATGTTGTCGCCCGAATAAATATGACATATAGATTTTTTGTAATAAAAATATTATACAGTCTAAGTTTGAGGCCGATCGTGATGCAGAGGTACAACCGTGTGATAAACGCGACAGGTTGTGGGTTCGATCCCCACTCTAGGAAAAAAATGCTTATTTAAATTCATATTTTCAGTTCTTCGCTCTGGTGTCAAGCAAGGCAAAGCGCGGCGTTGATTCCCGCCGCTCAATACACAATGCCTCCAGATTTCGGCGTAAAATGGGAAACGTAATAAATTAACATTAGGTTCCCTCTGCTTACTCTGCTCACTCTGTTCCCCACTTTCTGCCGAATTCTGGAAGCATTGCGGGCTGAGTGGCAGAACTCAACAGTCAGTCAGTCAGTTTTACAGTCATACTTTGTGTCCCCACGACTGGCCTCTATAATAAATAAAAACTCATTTCCCCGACTGGGAATCAAATCCACAACAATCGCCTTACAGTATATATGCAGGATACAGCGTGAAGCTAATTTAATGATAAATAAAACTATAGAAATGCATTCGTGGCTCTCTAATATACATATATTAAGTGGTTATTAGTTCCATCACAAATCGGAGAAAAGAATTATTAAAGAATTATAACAGCAGGGAAATAAAAATTGCTTAGGATTGAGTTCCGCCACTGAACTCGCAATATATAATTCGGATAGAAAATAAAGAACGGAGTGTCCCTACACTAGGTTCTCAAAGCATTCCGAAACCATTCTTTATTTCAGCACAGTCGATTCAAAAAGGAGAATCAAGTGACCTTTTTACAAATCAATAAAAGCATCGAGTCGGGCTAAGGCGACGATTCGTAAAGGGCAAAACAATAAATAAATCTTTCTCTCAAATTCCTTCAAACATTTACTTTGAGAACGTTTGACAGAATGAGAAATAGTTCTGTTTCGGGCTTTTCACGGTGTCTCTCCCTTGACACTCGCTTTTCAATACTAATTGAATAAAGTGAATGCTGTCGTGATTTGTGTACGCGTTTGTTGAATATTAAAAAGGCTTAAAAGATTTTTCTGTTGTGATTTTTTAAATTTTGCTGCAAAATTTATTTTATAATATTCAAAAATTCGTGTTTTTTTTAAATAATTTTAACTAAACACTATAGACACGTGGTCCGTAATTTTTTTTAACTTTTTCATTATTATCAGCTAATCTACAGTTTTATGTTTATCTGCTACTTAAATAAGGCTTATAACTAGAGATAATTATCTAGATATTTAATTCCTAAGAAAGTCCAGGTATTTTTAGATTGCCTCTTTGTAATAATTCGCGTTAGCTTATAACATTTTTTTTAGTTTCACGCTGTATTCCGCACGTAGCAGAGTAGACGGAGGGAATCTGGGAACCATCTGTTAATACACATAAATAAGTTGTAACAAGTGTGTAAGAATTTCGACGTAGCTTGATGAGAACGTATGGCTTAGCGGTTAGAGCACATGGTTTCCAAGAGGCGCGGGTTCAAATTCTGCTATTTTTAAATATTGACATTTCTTCTAAATAAATATAAGTGTTAAAGCACTCTAACCTCTGAAATATATACCTGCTTAGGTCCAAAGGCCAGACATTACTCCGAGCTGAAGAATATAAGTATTTATGTTTGGTGGAAAATACTAATTCAAAATAATAAGTTGCCTAGTTACTACAATATTGGTTTCCTTCACATCATTAAAACACAGAAGTTAACATTTGTTATTAAAAAAATATTGCAGATATAACACGTAACTGTTAGCCAATTCCATTTGATGGTGCAGCCGTAAGTTAAGTAAGTTTAGTCAGTTAAAGCTATCGTATTATACAAGGTAAGTACCTCCAGCTCACTCCAATAGGTAGTATGTAACAATATAGAAGTGATTTGATTTTCAAAGGTTGTAACAGCGTTGGCTTTATTGCACGCACTCCACTGCCTGTTTACCACTTGGTCACGTCCGCAAATAAGAGTTCCGACTTGGAGTACTATTTTAAGAACTCAATATACCTACCCTCGCTTATTAGCTATTGATGTCTCGGCTGACCTTACAATATTGGTTAAATTTAATTTATTTTCATTTCCACGCTCTGCTAGACGTAGTGCAGCGTTGAGTTCCGCCGATCAACACGCAATGTCGCAAAAACTTGACAGGAACGAAATATTTTAACATTAGGTTTCTTCTGCTTCTTCTCTGCTACGCGGGAAAAAGCAATAACGACGTAAATGTACTTATTCTTTTAAACGTTCATTTGTTTTATAAGAAACTAGGTGTTCCATTTTTTTTAAATGCCCCTGATGGTTATGGGTTCAATTATTGTTTTGCCGATCTTCAAAACCTAAATGTCAAATTCCAGTTGTATATCCAGTTTTATATATTGTTTTTCATTTTAAAAAAAGCAAGCAAACACAAATACAGATTTTTATTGAATAAATTTTTATTGATAATATTTAATTGATAATTTTTATGAATCAAAATACCAGTACCAATGTTAAATATGGTATATTTGGTACATTTTTTATTATTTAAAAAAAAATGCTAAATATTTTCTAAGCTTCGGTTCCCTACAAATCTTCCAAGTACAAAAATTGAGAACGACTTAATAAATTTTTCACATCTATTCATTGAAGAGAAACGGCGATATTTTTTACCGTCCTAATGACTTTTGACATTAATCGGAGCTTTCAGCATTTTAGATTGTATGACTTTGTGTGATCGCTTTTAAAAATGAAATGTTCTTATAAATTGTATGCTATAATTAAAAATTACTTAAGGATCGACAAGAAGTTGAATATTGGAAGTTTAACCCTTAAGAGCTGTAATGAATTACTAATATTATTCTTTCGGGGGGAAATCGAACCCGCAAAAGTAGCGTTTAGAGAGAGTCACATACTGTGGCACTGCGCCACGACGGCTTCATATATATGTATGTATATATCAAATATTGTTGCAAACAAATCGTAGCAACTATTATATAGCATAACACTTTAAAATCTTAAGAAAAATTTGTAAGATATTTAAATAATTCTCCACCAGTCCTTAAATATTATGTAGAGAAAATTTAACTTTTAAATTTAACTTGTAAAGTAATCTTTGTAGCTCACTCATGTAGCTGTAAAAATCACAAGTTGCGTCAATATTTAGTGTAATATATTTTTTTAGCTTTAAGCTTTTTTCCACATTATCTACGTGCAGTCAGTGAGAGAGAGTTAGGTAGCGGAACTCAACGCCGTGTTTATCTTGCCAGAGACTAAAATCAAGAAAATATTATTCTCGCAAGAGAACTGAACTCAAATCATCATTTACAGTTAGACTCAGCCCCACTGCGCCACAATGGTAGTATAACACTTATAAATAAATTAGTTCACTCAATTGGGGCTACCTTAAAATAAGCAATTAGAATAACAATATATCATTACATATAAAATATATATTATAAGTAAAGCGTCTCCGATGTAATTAAGTATGTTTACCGAACGAGATAAACTTTAACACAATGAATGACTGGTACACAGTTTTGACAAGCGTTTATATGTGGTAGCGTTAGCATAAAAATGCAATTATAGATAAGATTATAAAATATTTTAAGAAATCGATATTATTATTATATTTTCTAATTTTATACAAGTTATGATACTTAATAATATTTAGCTGTTATCGTAAATATGTATAACTTAGTAGTTAAATAAATCATAGCAATGTTTTTTTTTTATTTTTATCTTAACAAAAGCTTTATCTTAATAATAATCGTCGTACAGATAGATAAATTACCTTAATTTTTAATTAACCTACCATTAACCTTACTTTACATAAAAAATATGGCCTTTGGAGCTCTTGAGAAACATACAAAACCTATACTTACCAAATTAAGCACACACACTTGGAAACCTGTAGGGATCATCATACTCAAATATTATTATATTACAACAATATTACATACGTATGAAGAAAATAGAAATCAAAGTGATGCATCATTACACCCTCCTTGATTACAACACTATCACTTAATTATTAAAAATATATTGTTGTATACAAAAAAACATATACTGTTTCTTTTGCTATCTGTACCGGGATGGACCCGAGAGTGATCTAGGGTATCAGTTATCATCGGGACGCCGTGACGAATGTTTGTCGCTGTGTGTTTAAACACGAGTTCCGTGACAGTGTTCCTTGGTGATTTATACTAAAGTTGTAACTGTAAGTTTGTGAATAGTTTTAGTTTTAACTATTATCTTCTTTTAATGAATTTTATGTATGATTTAATAGTTCATGCGATTGGTAAAATCAAAATAGCATTCGCTTTATTATAATTTTATGCGTATTTATTATATAGAATAACAATATTTATTTTTCTTTATTTTTTCTCTTATAACAAGTTCTACTTCCTTCTCCATTCTCCGCTTACTTAGAGCATTTACAGATTGCATATAATTTGTGTAAGGAACGGAAAAAGAAATACTTATTAAACACGTCCAAGATGTGCAATGTACATAAGTATTAATATTGGCCTTAGTAAATATTGAAGCTATACCCATTGCATTTATTTCCACTGAGCTACGACGGTGTGTAGCCAAATATACGAAACAAACTAATTTCTTATTAGTATGAAATATAGATTTTATTTAATCACCAAAGATTTTTGCATTTATACTTAAGTAATTCTGTTTTATTAAAATAAAAAATCAGCTTCACGCTGTATCCCGCACACAGCAGGGTAGGCAAAGGGAACCTAGTGTTAAGACACTCCGTTCCCCATTTTCTGTTTTATTAATTTTACAATATCGTTGTTATCGTAAAATTTTGGTAGTTGTGTATCTTATGCATTGTGCAAAGTAGAATATCTTAAATAATTTACGTCATTCTAAATAGGTGGCGGAGTTCAACGTTGTGTTCTATTTAAGTGGACAAGATAAACATTCGATCAAAGTTTGAAATACAAACATATCTAATAAAAGCCTACTTCAATATCATGAAGAGTATTTTTTTTTCAACACTCTATATCTCCAAAACTGGGTAGTACATGTAAAATGGAGTCTTTTAACATTATGTTAATATAACCTTTATAACGTGCCTAATCTGCTATAAGTAGAAAAATAATATAAATATAATATATCGGTGTATATATTAATTTTCTTAAAAACCTATATAAAATATGTGGCAGAGCACGCAAAGTCCCTAGCTACATATATTTTAATTATTTATGTAGAGTATTAAGATATATATTTAGTTGTTTTGCAGTTTAATATTAGTCATCAAATTAGAGGGCTGTTTAATCTAAATATTTTTGGTTAAGATTGTCCTTTACTTGTTTACCTTATATTAATTTATAACTGTAACCTGCGGCTTCGTTCACATGTTCGAAAACAAGGTTTCCAGGAGGCGCGCGTTCGTGTCCCACTACGTTCAAATTTTTATACGTTTTTTAAATAAATATTTTCCTTTTCTAAGTGTGGAATAACACTTATTAATTTATTAAAAAATATTTAATAAATAGCATTCTCTCTTGCCAGACGATAATACTTAGTAATTATCTTTGGGTAGCGGAAATTTGTAAAAATCTCCCTACAGAGATGCTAACAACATAAACAAGTTCTAACGTCGAAATTTTTATACAAATTTCGACGTAGCTTGATGAGAACGTATGGCTTAGTGGTCAGAGCGCCTGGTCGGTTTCCAGGAGGCGCGGGTTCGAGTCCCGCTACGTTCAAATTTTTCTACGTTTTCTATATAAATACATGCATATTTATATCTTGCTTGAATTATCTTCCAATTTGATTTACATTCAAATATACAAAATAAAAAATATACAATATTCTAAAATGTCTGGAAATTGATTTAAGCTAAATATTTTAACATTTATAAAATTATTATTCCACCCACATTAATAAAAAAGACTTCGACCTTTTGTGTAATGTTTAAGCGTTCTAGCCAATTAATCTAAAAAAATAAAATAAACATTTTAAGCTTTCCATCAAAATGAAGGCCAGACGTAGCGCAGCGGTACGAAGTGCGACTGTAAAACCGACTGGTTGTGGGTCCGATCCCCACTGCGGAGATGAAATATTTACTTAAATTTATATTTCCATTTCTTCGCTCCGGCGTCGAGGCTAAGCGCGGCGTTGAGTTCTGCCACTCAACACGCAATGCCTCCAGAATTCTGCAAAAAGTGGGGAACGGAGTGTCTTAACACTAGGTTCCCTCTGTCTACCCTGATGCGTGCCGGATACAGCGTGAAGCTGATTTAATTGGATTTAATTTAATTTTTATCAAACTGAATATTTGGCTACACTGTTTGTACCTACATTGCGAATTCCATGTTAATATTGTGTGACGATACGACCACATATATCTAACTAAATTTGCTCTGGATTCCACACAACAGGCAAATGGTTATTGATTTACATTTAATATAATATGTACACGGTGAACTGTTGTTTATCTCGTACAGCCTACAAATATAGAGATAAATGAATATTGATGTATTTAATTTCTAATTTAATGTATATTAACTTATCTTATATTAAAATTATGAAATATTTAATAATGATAGTAATTAATTGTTAATACATAATAGGACAGACAGAGGGAACCTAATGCTTAGACACTCCATTCTCCGTTAATAAAAATTTAATCCACATAATTAAATCTGAGACGTAGTATAGGCGTATATTTATAATCTCGTTATCGTATTGCGGGCTCTAAATAAATGATTTTGACAGATGGATGAAGGGTTGAATTTTTTTTTAAAGTACGCAACCCTAAAAGTGGCCCATTATTCGATATTTTTTACGACACGTAGTTATATGCAAAAGGTATGCATAAACCGACAAGTTGAGTACAAGATACATATAATGAGTAGCAAAATCCGTCCAGTCATTCTTGTAAAAAAAAATATTGATCAGTTTCACGCTTTTTCCCACATAGTAGGGTAGGGAACCTAGTGTTACGACACTCCATTCTCAGCTAATAAAAAATGAATTCGCACAATGAAAACTAAAACATAGTATAGACGTATAGGTATAGTGATTATCTCTCGTTATCGCAAAACTTTCCTAATGAGTGCCGAGTATGAGTACTTAATACGTCTAGCGGTGAGGGCTTCCTAACGAATCGAGATGATAAAGTATCCTTTTAGATTTTACTTTAATATAATGTACTTGTATTCACCGCAACTTACAAATAGAAAGCCTGGAGGTTCCGCCCCATGGTTGTATCGGATCACCGGCACCTAAGGAGCATCACCTCCTGGCATATGGTTTTCCGATAGACTTTCTGTTCTCCCCCGAATCCGACTCCGGAGCAGTCACCGCGGTCGCTGGTCGCTTAAGCTGGGCCTCTCTCAGGAAACCGAGGTTCTCTTACTTAGAGTCTAGATTTAGCTGAGCTGACCGCCCACGTGGTATTTGATTATCATTTAAATACCATGAGTAAATAATTCGGTACTTTAAGCGCGCGAAGCCGCGAACGGGTCGCTAGTATTAGTATATAATTAAATAAATCAGCTTCACGCTGTATGCCGCACACAGCAGGGTAGGCAGAGGGAACCTAGTGTTAAGACACTCCGTTCCCCACTTTCTGCCGAGTTCTGGAGGCATCGCGTGTTGAGTGGCAGAACTCAACGCCGCGCGTAGCCTCGAAACTAGAGCGAAGAAATAAAAATGTAAATAAATATTTCATCTCCTCGAGTGGAAATCGAACCCACAACCAGTCGGTTTTACAGTCACACCTTGTGCCGCTGCGCCACGACTATACCAGAGATCTATACCAGATTATATACAACCAACCAACAAAGCTTAGGAACATGGTTTTCGTGAAATCTACATAATGGCCCACGGCGACGACCAATTCGGTAATAAGATTCCTATTATTATATACACGTATATTGTATGTACATACAATATGAAACTCTTCTATCAGTCGTTCACCTCTTGTTATTATAACAGTATACGCAACTGTAGCGTGGAACAGGAAAATATATTATTTATTATAATTATTATTAAGTTTAGATATTCTATATTATGTTTTTTATTGAAATAATTTTGTTACGTTAGATATTGATAGCCCAAAATTAATAAATATTACATAAAATAGACAAGCCAAGTACTCAAAATTATATGTATATTTTAATCTCAAGTAATTCTTGTAATGTATTTTCACGCTGTATGATTTGTAAAGTAGGGTAGGCAGAGGGAACGTAGTGTTTAAACACTCTGTTTCTCCGTTGCAATATATTTTAAGCACAAGTAATTCAAAAACTCATTGACTGTATGAGGTCTTATTATCGCAGGAGCACAGATATGCGATGGTTGTGGGATCCATTCCCACCCAGGGGAGTAAAATATTTCATATAACGTTTACTTGCGCTAGTTACAAGGCAAAGTGCGGCGTTGAGTTTCTCCGCTCAACACACAATTGTTCAAGAATTAGGCGGAAACTGGGGTACGGAATTGTCTTAATGATGGGAAGTGGGATGTCTTAACAGTAGGTTTGCAGGTTCCCTCTGTCTATCTTGCCACATATAGCAACCAATACAGCGTGAAAAAAAAATGATTTGACACAAAAGTAACTCAGTTTGTCCCGTGACTGATATTTCAATCCTTTTTTAGGAAAAAAATTGGAAAAAGCTTTGTTGCTATGCGACAATATTTTTTTATGAGTACAAAATGGAGAAGTAACTAAAGCTTTACACTATATCTCTAGCATATAGTAAAGGTAAACGGAGGGAATCCAACAACTGGTAACACTTTGCGTTCCCCACACACGGGCCAATTTTTATTTATATTGATATAATTTTATATCAGGTGCAGAAGTTCAAGTCGCGCTTTATCTTATTACCAGAGCGAAGAAAAGCAAATAATTCGTTCTCCCGAGTGGGAATCGAACCCACAACCTTCGTATATACGAAGCCTAATGTCGGACGCCAACCTTATTTATTATTTATAGAGAAATAAAAAAAAAAATCAGCTTCACGCTGTATCCCGCACACAGCAGGGTAGGCAGAGGGATCCTAGTGTTAAGACACTCCGTTCCCCACTTTCTGCTGAATTTTGGAGGCATTGCGTGTTGAGTGGCAGAACTCAACACCGCGCTTAACCTCGACACCAGAGCGAAGAAATGGAAATATAAATTTAAGTAAATATTTCATCTCCTCGAGTGGGGATCGAACCCACAACCAGTCGGTTTTACAGTCACACTTCGTGCCGCTGCGCCACGACTGGCCTCAGTCGATATAGAGAACGTTGAAGAAATTTAAAGTTTCTCTACAACCTACAAAAAATTGAAAGGAATAATCGCTGAATTCCAATATAAAACCACTAAACAAAGTAATCACCGGCAGCGCTGATACAATATTGTTGGTCTCCAGCACGAATAACACAATTATATCATCTTGTGTCATTAGCTTGTTCGCGATTTGAGCGCGCCTCGAGTTAAAAATAGTTGGTCAATTGCTATGTAGATAGGAATATCAAGGCTTTATGTAATTTTTTTTTAGATCACGCTGTATACCGCATATAGCAGGATGGGTAGAGGGAACCTAGTGTTAAGACACTCCGTTCCCCACTATCTGAATTTTCGAGGCATTGCGTGTTGACCGGTGGAAGTCAACATCGCAATTTTGAATTTCTCCGTACCAGAGCGGAGAAATGAAAATATTAATTAATTATAATTAATTTCACCGATTGAATTGAACCCAGAACCGTCGCGTTACACTGAAACGCTTGTGTCGCTTTTACTATGACCGCCTCCATATATAATATTGTAAAGTAATAAGATTTGTATATTGTTTTACAGTTTATTTATAACGAATTTATTTATTGCCGTTGTTATAGGATCTTCGGGATATTTTTAACATTTTTTAAAGTTTTATTCCACACTTATGAAAGAAATATAAATAAGTATCTCCGGGATAGCTTTTATTAGTACTTTTACACACACATAAGTAAACTACATAAATTTCTTTTTTTTTTTAGCTTCACGCTATATCCCGCATACAGCAGGGTAGACAGAGAGAACCTAGTGTTAAGTCACTCCGTTCCCCATTTTCTGCCGAATTCTGAAGGCATTGCGTGTTGAGTGGCAGAACTCAACGCCGCGCTTTGCCTCGACATAAATTTCAGTCTGTTATTATCAGTTTTACGTAGTACATTTTAAGAAGTAAGCGTAGATGCAACAAAGTCGTATTTGCACTTTATCATCATCATTTAACCATTTTGCTCTGGGTGGTTCAATCCAACACTGATTTAGTTAACTAAGAAATTATTTATATTATTAAAAAAATAAATTAATAGTTTAAAAGATTTCTTCTAATCGACATTAATATAGAGAACCATCTTGTTCAAATAATTCTAGTAAGAACTTTTTAGATAGTGATATGATCAAGAAAAAAATAACTATTCTGAGGAAAACTAGCAATAATAAATCACACCTACCCACTCTATATTCACATTACATATAATACGTATAATATTATACAAAGAATATTATATTCTGAGAGGATATCAAGATATGATATTCTAAAATACATTAATAATATTCCGACAGAAGGACGAGTGCTTCAGTGAAATATTTGATCGCTCTATCGAATACGTTTCCTTTCAACATATACTTTAACGTGAGCGGGTATCGAGCACAAAGAAAGGCATTCCGCTATAGTAATGTATCTCCCTTATCGTTTAGTGATAATAGTGGCCAGGCCTTGTACAATGCCAATTCAATTTGTTATAATAACCGCTTTGGGTTATTCTAAATTGTACTCTAGGTTGATTTGATAGAGTCTATTTTAGTTTGTATGAGAGCTTGGATGTATTTGTTAGACTTGCACTAAAGGTCAAAGAACATAGCTGATTAGTTGCTACGAGCATTCAGAGCAATATAATAAAATTATATTATTTTTTATTATTTTCATTAAATTAAGGCCATCGCAGTGCAGCGGCATCGCATCTGGCTATATACGTGATGATTGTGGGTTCGATTGCCTCTTAAGAGAATTAATTATATACAATTTCTGGTAGCGGTACAAAAAACACCACGGCGCTAAATTCCGCTATTAAACACACAATGTCTTGAAAATTGGGCGTTGTATAAGTAACGGAGTGTCTTAACACTAGCTTACCTCTTCCTACCGTACTATGTGCGAAAATCAAAATACTTAAAAGTCGAATTTACACGCGGTGGTTTCGAATTTGAAGTTTATATAGGGTTTATATGTGTATTTTAAGATATAATTTTATTTGTTTTGGCTCCTACTTACTCCGTCTGTCGATACGTTAAGCACCCCAACGCGCAACGTCCATAAAAGGATCCAACGTCCTTACGATTTTTCAATAAAATATTTCCAAGTTGTTTTTTTTTGATGACTTTGAAACATGAAATGAATCATTTTTCGTCATCGTATAGTTTTTCCTTATTTTTTTTTACTATGATATTTGTAAGATACATTAATCTTTCCACAAAGAGTATATAATAAATCTTCACTCAGACTTTTTTTTGTAAAAATTTTTCCATAAAAGTAACAAGATTTTGATGGATCTAAAGTTAACTACAACTTTAGATAAAAAAAAAAATCCGAAAAAAAAACTGCCGAATGCCGAATGAAGCGGGCTCAATGGAAAGAACAATCCATAAACCAGACATAGCTATGCGTCTATGAATATGGGACCTTTACTACTAATGTATTTCAGGAGACGTCTGGTAGCTACAAAATTAACTTTAAAACGTTAGCTGCATATTTAAAAAAATATATATATTTTAACGCAGCGGTATTTCTAAGATTTTGGAACGTAGCGTGATCAAAGTTTTATATGTTTTCTAACAATAATCTTCTTTCCTAAATATGAAATACACTATAAAAATATAGAAAAATATGTTGGCCGAGCTCTCAGCTCTAAAAAACAATTATCAAGTACTTTATACACTATTTATCAAGTACTTTATACACTATTTAAATGCAATATCCATTTTTTTTATTCCGAAGATATTAAGAAAAGTTTAAATAACCTCAATATAAAAAACTTTCCATAAAAAAATGTGATCATCGTAAAACCTGTACATATTATTCAATATGAAAAAGGATAGAATTCACCATATTCTATTCACCGGAAACATAATAAAAGTCAAAATAGAAATTTTATTAAGCCATATTTTTACAAACTACACCTTATCACTTTTGTACAGTCACCGGACGAAAAAATATATTTTCGCCTTTAAAAGGGCTCGCTATCTCAGCCCTGACCCTGCGTGTTATCATAAAAAGTTCAGTAGAGTGTTAGATTTTTTTTGTTTTGCGCAGGCGATAACAATTTTGAATTCTTTTTTAATATAAAGGATTTTGGGTTCAAAGAAAATTCTTATCTCTTATGAATCAGAGTGGACTCAAAAAGAGTATTTTTAGAGTATCGATTTAGTAAGAAAAACTCTTTGTTGAAAAGATAAAAAAGCTTTAAAAATTTCCACTTACTTTTGACTCACAAAATATGTGTCGTAAATTTCTAGCTGGGCTTTGAGCACACAGTACAGTAGTACATTAGGCATTATACACGATATATTTGGGTTGTTAGCTAATTAAATTTTGTGTGTCCATTATTTTACTGGCTTACAGTATTTGGATGCTTTTCAAATTTAGTAGTACAATGGTTAACTAATGACTTAGAATTTAGGTCTTTTGTTTAATAAATTATTTTTATTGTAATATAAATTAAAAATAGGTTGTTGACGATTGTCGCGGTTGTATTATTTCTTAGGCATCAAGCCTTAAAAATTTCAATAGAAAATATTAAAAATACGTTTATCTTGAGGAAAATTTTGCTTAATGGTACATACGTGCTTATATTCTGATCATTACCAAATCTGATTACCAAGAAAAAAAAACAAATTGGTGTGTTTAAAACATTATGAATGAAATATAAAAACGATTAAAATTTGAATTAGTCAATTAAAACAAAACAAAGACACTCATTAAGTAAATGTCAGAGAACACATATCTTTAGTAAGCTATTATCAGTTTCATGCTGAATCCCGCACACTGCAGGTTAGGCAGAGGGAACCTAGTGTGAAAAACACTCTGTTCCCCATTTTCTGCCGTTATCAGGAGGCATTGCGTGTTGAGTAGCAGAACTCAGCGCCGCGCTTGTCCTCGATACCAGAGCGAAGAAATGGAAATATAAATTTAAGTAAATATTTCATCTCCTCGAGTGGGGATCGAATCGACAACCAGTCGGTTTACAGTCACACTTTGTGCCCCTGCGCCACGACTGGCGTCACCATCAATAATTTAATATATTAATGTTAATTTCGCCCCAAAATTAGTCTGTGGTAGCCCAAAATTCTATACAACAAAACTATTTCGACCAGAACTTTATAGAAAGTTTGTAGCGAAGTCGGAGTGGAAGTTTATCAGTTTGCTCTTCACGTAACGGCTGGTAATCATCTCATCAAAGAGAAACTGAATGTTTAAAACAAACATCGTTTATGGTTATCTAAAACAATCCCAATTAACATTAGCATTGTGTATGTTGTAGGGTTCATTACCTGGATCGGTATAAGTAAACTTAAAAAAAATCAGCTTCACGCTGTATCCCGCACACAATATTGTAGGCAGAGGTGACCTAGTGCTAAGACACTCCGTTCCTCACTTTCCGCCGAATTCTGGAGGTATTGCTTGTTGAGTGGCGGAGCTCAACGCCGCGCTTTGCCTTGAAATCAGAGCGAAAAAATGAAAATATATACCTACATTTAAATAAATATTTTATTTCAACCTAGGGTTCTATAAAATAGAAATTAAGAAATTGTGTTGGGATTTTAGCAGTATTTAAGGAGATGAGTAAAAAAACGTTGCACTCGGTACACTTGTTACAATGAGAAGACTTTATTATAAAGTAAATCAGGTATAGCGACGAAATATTCGGAAGGTGGATAGAAAATAAAAATATGAATATTGCTCGTATAAATTATACAGGCGCTTTGCGTGAACATATCCCCGCGCGTTGAAAGTCTCTCTTTCAACCAGATTCTTCTCCCTCAGAATAGGCAGGTAATGGGCAGATTTTACTGAACGATCTGCGA
>JAATLQ010033751.1:0-19187 GCA_013421005.1 Heliconius erato x Heliconius himera | reverse complement strand
GATATGAATCGCTGTGTGAATTGTGGGATAGCCAATGGACACTGCAATACCCTAGTCCGACGACCTTTAGACGATGAAAACCACCACAACCTGGTTACTTAGAGGTGTGATATAATCCCGACATATAAGCAGGAAAATATATTTCTGTTACATTTTAGTTGACAGCTTTCGTAGAGAAAGGGAAGCTATTGCTATGAAATACTGCAATTGTATTGTAGGAAGACGAATGGTAGGCTGCTATGCTCATGTTATGAGTATTATTAAAAAGAATAAAATATTCATTAAAATGTGTTTTATTTATAAATAATAAACATTAATGCTTAAACAACTCAGTGATCACATATTTTATAGAAGTTGATATTCAAGAAATTGGTGTGCGAACTTAAACCTCACTTTTATCAAATCTCTAATAACTCAGCTCTCAGATTGCCAAAATTTATATAGTTTTCAAGGAGGGAATGATGTACCTAAATCTATTAAATCATACCATTTTCATATCTTTACATTCTGGGCCCAAAAATGTATGGAATAGTTTCAGTCTCCTTTATAAGTTTGTGTGGATGTATGAATATTTTTGTCCATTTTAACGCAAAACCTGCTAAATGGATTTAGATGAAATTACAGTAATATAAGACTGAGACCAGTCGTGGCGCAGCGGCACGAGGTGTGACTGTAAAACCGACTGATTGTGGGTTCGATCCCCACTTGAGGAGATGAAATATTTACTTAAATTTATATTTCCATTTCTTCGCTCTGGTGTCGAGGTTAAGCGCGGCGTTGAGTTCTGCCACTCAACACGCAATGCCTCCATATTTCGGCAGAAACTGGGGAACGGAGTGTCTTAACATTAGGTTCCCTCTGCCTACCCTGCTGTGTGCGGTGAAGCTGACAGTAATATAAGATTACTTCAGAACAACACATAGACTACAATTTACGTTGTGATTTATGTTATGAGTTTAAGCTAGAGAGGCCGCGTTTACTAGAATTATAATTAATTAATAGAATTAATAATTATGATTTTTTATCTTAAAAATGAAGCCTTGATGATATGGTGACGCATGATAAGATATCTATAAAAGAAATGTTCTATTTTAGTGCGTTACTACGGTCGAGGAAAAGTGGTCGCCGGAATTATACATTCGGAAAAAAAATAATTAAACCACCACCATCCATCAAAACTACAGCTGACTCCAGTGCGGCCACTACTCGTCGACCCTACTGCACAAAATACGCAAAAGTTGCGTTAGCTATCCACAACTTCTTATATCATACTGCTCTACCAATTTTAACTTTTTAATATGATGAAATCAAAGCTGACCTTTAAATGGTAATGTTTACAAAGTAGTTGCAATTAGCATTATTTTATTGGAAAATAACCAATTCACCTTAAAAATGTTAGCAAAATTTATTTTTCCTTTGTGTGTTCTGTTTCCCTTTATATTTTACTAGAGGGCGCGCGCAGCTTCGCCCGCTTATTTGCACCCTTTGGAGTGAATTCTAAAAAAACACGAAATAGGTGTTCAGTAAAGTATTTTTAACAGTCTGAATTTAAATTTCTATAAAAATTGGTGACGATTTAAAGATTTTTCCATATAAACTTTCAACCAATCATTTGAACCCTTAGGGGGTGAATTCTAAAAAACCATGAAACAATGAAACTTGAAACTTCAGGGTTAAAATTTTTCAAAATCCCTTCTTAGTGGATGTCCAGAATATGAAAATAAACATCTGCCCAAATGTCACGTTTCTACCATCAGCGGTTACGGCTCTGCATGCGTCTTACCTCAGTCAGTCAGCACAAGTCCTTTTATATATATAGATATTCCATTGCTCTAAGTAGACATCGATCCCACAACCGATGCGCTTACACACTAAAGTAACACACGCCGTCTTCTTCCAATTTTTTTATTGTAATCTGGGATTATTTATATTTGATAAATTATTATTATTCACGGATAATTTATACGTAACAATTGGGTTAAAATTAAAACAAAAAAATAATTATATAAGTTTATTTTATAACTCTGAGCTTCAAGTCAAGTTTTATATTACAATAAATTAATTAACTTAAAACTAAATAAAAACTTTTATAATATACTGTATACATTAGTGTAGTTGCCATATTTAAAAAAAATAATAACCACAACTCTAATATTATTGACGAAATTCTCATTTTATAAAAAAATCTAAATGCATTTTCTCTATTTTCTTTAATAAAAATAATATTTTATTAGGAATTAATGTTTCTAAGATCTTTACTTCTTTATATTTACATTTATATATACACAAAGTTAGTAATTTAAATACTTTAGACGAATATATTAGTTTTGTATTCTAAAATAAGATGGTCCGTAATACTTTAGTAGATTAAAATATATAAAATAACAAAATTGTCTTTATGTTGTCAGATGGTTGAAGCAAATTTTGAAAATAAATATATATTATATATAATAAATATATTTTAGAATTATTTTACATGTAAAAATGTGAAAGATTCTTGTATATTTATTATAAATTTCTATAAAAAATGTATATTTTAATGAACTGTATTTACATTATTGTTGTTCTATATCAGTGTGTATTTGTACATAATCTAAGGAACTAACCACAGAGATTATAAAGAGAAATTATATTAGAAATGACGAGATTACTCTTATTACTTATTATGTAGGTCTTTATTTATATTATTTTATATTTTTCCCATTCACATATCAATATCAGCCTTCTGACAATTATACATTTTATTTTTAATGAAAATAAAAATCTCACTCAAAACACAATCGTAAATTTCATATTATAATATATTTTTAAATATTAAAAACATACCAGAAAAGGTAAAAATTCTAAGTCCTTTTAAAAACGACTATAAAAGCGCTGTTTTCATTGTTGTACGTCTAACAGGCACGTTCGAATTGAAGCGCTTTAAGCGCTTTTGGTACACAAATACATTATTACAGTCGTCCAGCAGCGTAAAGCGCTTTTACATTCAATGCGTCTAACTAAACATTAAATGTAGCAGTTTTCGCCAAATTAGCCCAATACTTTACCCATAACTGCGTTTCATCTTACGCTTTAATGACACAGGGCCGTTTGACACGCTGGTAATATATTTCCAGGGCATTACAACGGTGTTCTCAGAAAAGGTAATAATCCTAGCATGTTCCGCTAGCTTAGCGCAATGCTTCAAGCGCTTTACCCATAACTGCGTTTAATCAAACGTATTATTTGAAGCGCTTTACGCTTTTATGTCGTATAAGGGCCGTTCCACACGGCGTAGCTGTAAGTCCAGATAGTACAAAGATGTTTTCAGACGACGGTCGGTGCGGAACGTTGTGTTGGTTTCGGCGGTAATGGCGGTGGGGTGCGGGTTTGAAGCCGTTGCCTTTGTGTTTCACGGAGATTCTCGAGGAAATCTGTAAAAAATATATGTTTAATTAGCGCATAATGTTAATGTGTTAAAACAATTAATATAGTGAAAAAAAAGAAGTGTTTGTTTAGTTTGAATCAGATTTATGTCATAAATTAGTTCTTATAAAACATCTCAAATATATCTAAATATATATCTTTATTAATATACGGGATGCTACGACTATATAAAATTCAATGACAAATAAAGTATACACTAACCAGGTGGATGTTGATGCAATGGGGGTCCCGGTCGTAGAGCTGCTCGCACTCGGGCCCCCTGCGTATTATTGAGGCCTCCTTCTGGGTTATAACTTGACGTACTCGATAGACTACTGCGACTTGCGCTCTGTGGAAAAAAAATAAGATTACTGTTTTAGCAACCAAGGCCTCATGGAGAGAAAACTTAGTGATGAGATATTCAGCGGAAAGTGGAGAACGGAAATGTTTTAATGGGGACGGAGTGTCATAACACTAGGTTCCAGGTTCCCTCGCACTACTCTACTATGTGCGGAATACAGCGCAAAGAAAAAAAATATACCTGTACATCCTCCTCATCTTGTCGTAATGCTACGTCGCTTAATGAATCAGCGTCGTCGCCGTCGCGGGGCTCGCTCGTACCCTGGGTACCGCTGGTCTCCACTACCACCACGCGGAGGCCGTCTAATTCCTATAGGGCAAATAAGAAAATATGTCAGAATGTAGAGATATGGGTATATATAGATTTTTTGTATGGAAAATTGATTTTATTATTTCAAATAATACTGCGTGAATATCAGTAAAGGTATGCACTATATAGGTTGGATATAGAATTTATTAAGTTGTATTAAACTGTTACAGTATATCAAACTGTTCACCATAAAGTTTTTATTAGATAATTTCTATTCTATGAACCTAGCCTATAGGGTTCATATCATATCAGGTGTGCGTTTGTATGTGTGTTTAAGAATAATTCAAACAAATCTTACCTGTACAAGCGTATCAGGATGCACCGGCGCGCCGCCCAACAGCACCACGTGAGGGGGGACCATCTGTACCCCCTGTACCCCTTGTACCCCACAGTATTTCTGCAGCACGGGCTTCAAGACGTGTCTCAGCCGTCTCGCAGGTCGACACCTCACGGCCACCGCCCGGTTCCCGAGAGCAACTCTGACGACGCATCGTCTCTCAACTGATATGCAACGACCTCCTATGATGGTGGACGGGTTGTTTATGTCCAGAACTCGACTTTCTTGATTGTTACCCTGTTGGGAAATATTGTACGTATTAATAATGATATAATTATACTTTGTATTAGCATATAAAAAAAATACCGGTAAAGGTTTGTTTAAGTAAGTTAATTTTTTTTATTAAATTAGCTTCACGCTGTATCCCACACACAGCAGGGTAGGCAGAGGGAACCTGGTGTTAAGACACTCCCCACTTTCTGCCGAATTTTGGAGGCATTGCGTGTTGAGTGGCAGAACTCAACGCCGCGCTTTGCCTCGACACCAGAGCGAAGAAATGGAAATATACATTTAAGTAAATATTTCATCTCCTCGAGTGCGGATCGAAACCACAACCAGTTGGTTTTACAGTTCAAATTCAAATTGCAAAATGTTAAAACTATTCCGCTTAGGTTTGTATACAATTATTAGTTTAACATTTTTGTTTTTTTTCGCTTCGCGCTGTACTCCGCTCTTAGGGTAGTTCACCCTAACTTAGTATTAAGACAGTCCGTTCCTATTAAGACAATCCAGTTCCTCAATTTCCGCCGAATTCTGAGGGCATTGCGTGTTGAGTGGCAGAACTCAATGCCGCTTTTTACTTCGATACCAGAGAGAAAAAATGAAGGCCTCTTTTGTATGTACTCTATCAAAACTATTATATACTTAAATCAAAAACAAAAAAAAACACCAGTAAACCCACCTGACCCTCCTTCAACAGTACATCGTAAGTGATACACACTAAGTTACGCCTTTGCAACAGTTTGTCCACAAGCTTCTTGATCGTCGAACCCGCGTCCACCGTCACCACGGACGTGGCGCCGTCGGGCAGCACCACGCGGCACAGCGAGCACTGACCGGTGGTCGACTGACTTGATTTTACTACCTGGAATAAAGGAAAATATGATTTCATTTAGTTTATATCATCTATAATATATATATTTTACCTTTAGTAACTTATTTGATGGAATAACAAAAGAGAAATTATATTTTAAAATATATTTGTATACTAGCGACCCTTTGAACTACATAATTATTAATTTACTAATCTACATCACTTTCGTTTTCTAATTATAATATCGTTACTTATTTAGAAATCGTATAAAAATTTGAACGTTTCCAGGAGTTCAAAAGGTTCCAGGAGTTTAAAAATGTTTAAAAATATAATATCGTTTTAAAGACAATATCTACAGCAATATTAAAAAATTAAAGTTTCAGCTAATTCAATAAAACAGTTATTTATAGCATTTTTGTTGAACAAATGTTCATTAAAATTCATAAAAAACCGTATAGTAACTTTTTTATTTATAAACCGATTGAAGTAAAACAAACAGTAAATGTTAACAATAGAACATTGCCAAAATACAATAGTAAAAAAATACTCAAAAGTAAGAAAAAAAGGCCGGTCGTGGCGCAGAGGCACAAAGTGTGACTGTCAAATCGACTGGTTGTGGGTTCGATACCCACTCGAGGAAGTGAAATAATTTATATTTACATTTATATTTTCATTTCTTCGCTCTGATGTAGAGGCAAAGCGCGGCGTTGAGTTCCGCCACTTGGCGCGCAATGCCTCCAGAATTCGGCGGAAAGTGGGGAACGGAGTGTCTTAACACTAGATTCCCTTTGCTGCCTACCCGGTTGCTGTGTGCGGGATACAGCCTGAAGCTGATTTTTGATTTTAAATTTTAAGTAAGAATTATCCTAAAATCGAATCTACACGTCTAAGTTCAGGCTGGTCACGACTCGTCAACCGTACTGTACTAATAGACAGTTAAGAAATTAGGTAAAAGTGATTAAATCTAACCACGAAACATCATAAACTAAATTCTTATTAGTATTACTACAAAAAAACCCATATTTACAATTATAAACTATTTCTAAAGTCAATTCCATTTAGATTAACGCAACCAATTACCAACTAAATACTTAACAACAGGTTTAATTATAATTTTTTTATGGAAGATCATATAATAATAATACAGAAAAGAAACTGCGTTTTAAATCTTAAACCGAAACGTATGTACATGAAATCTCAGCACGAGATAAGATAAAGGAACGAAAATAAAACATTTATCTCGTAATTTAAATAAGAGGCGTGTCGTGGTTATTTTTGTCCTACATACATACTTAGAGATCTGCAGTTATTTAATCACGATGGTTATAGGTATTTTTTAATTATTATCGTTTTTTAGGTTCACGCAGTATTCTGCAAATGCTGATGGATGGGCAGAGTAACACTAGATTCTCTAAGAAACTATGTTTACCTTAAACTAACCAATTTGCGTGCTTAGTGGCGGAACTCAACGCCGCGCTTTCTCTTGTTACCAGAGCGACAAAATAACTAATTTCTCCATCTAGGAATCGCATCTACAGCTTTCACGCTTATAGTCAGACACTGTGAAGCTAACGTAAGTCTTAAGTAATCAATAAATTTGAATTACAAATATATTTATAATATTTTGTTATATAATATCGTATATATTAACTTCCATGTTTGGCTTCCCCGTGAAAGTTAAGTACGATCGAAAATCGAACCCAAAGCCATCCGCTTGTAATTCATGGTGACATTAAATAAAGTATATAAAAAATATTATATGCAGTAAAACGTTATGATAAAAAAATGTCATAATGAAAGAAATATAGCAATAAAATTTATTTTAGGACGGGACGTCAATATAATTTCACAGTGATAAAAACTAAATGCAAATTAGATAAGTAAAAGTATGTGAAAAACAAAATATTTATACTCTTGTGTCGTCAAGATAGCATAAACAATTATATATTAGAGAAATATTAATTTAAAACAACGGAGAACGGAGTGTCTTAACACTAGGTTCCCTCTGCCTACCCTTGCCTGGCTAGCTATATAACGTGCAGTTGATTAATTTAAAACACGAGGTATTCCTATATACGACATTGCTTTTATAATTTCCATTTAAATATGAATAGATATTAAAATTTACTATAAAACAGTGCCGTGGTGCCGCGTCCGTCTGTAAAAGCGACGGTTCTTGGTTCGATTCTCATTTGGGAAAATTAATATTGTTTTTATTTCAATATTTCTATACATAATATTATTTCTTAAAGCAGATTACATAAATATTAATTTATATAACAATATAATGTGATTTTGAGATTCTCCATGATAAGATAATTATGAAAGATATTTACAATATATGTATAACATATATTACGATGCCTATTATTATAGTTTACTTACTTATGCTCTATAATAATATTCTAAGGGAGTCAAATAAAAGGTAAAATACAATAGAAATAGTTTGGTTTTTCCAACCAGATGGATCGATACGTACTCGTAGGAATTAATTATTCTCATTTTCTCGCTCGGAACTTAACGCTAGAATACCGTCTAGCGTTAAGTTACAACGTATAATACATCAAATTAGGTCTTAAAGTGGGGCACGGAGTGTCCTCACACTCGGTTCTCTCTGCCTACGTTGCTATTTGTTTTCAGGTTCTGTTAAGCAACAACGCCTTAAAAAAAATTGAACTAAGTATCTTAGAAGAAAACATTGAATTAATTTTTTTTACGTATTCCACATACGGTAGGTAAGCCTTAATAGAATAGAATATAAAACTCACATCTGTCATAGCATTGTCGTCGTTATTCGAAGTAGTGGACACCGTCCTGTCTCGTGAGGCGGTCCTCCCCTTCCACGGTAGGAGGGAACCACTCCGTCTTCTCTCTGATGCGTTTGAGGCTGATTTTTTTAGCTGTAATTTGTTGAAATTATGGTTATTATACAACTTTTGGACTTCGATTTAATTAAGTTTAACTTATCAAAAGTATTACATTATCATTAATTTTAAGATAGGCTGAGAAAACTAGTGTTAAGACACTTCGTTCCCTACTTATCGAATTTTCGAAACATTGTGTGTTAACTGGCGGAGCTAGACGCCGCGCTTTTCATTCTTACCAGAGCGAAGAAATGAAAATATTAATTAATAATAATTTATTTCCCCAGAGTAGAGATTGAACCCACAACTGTCGCGTTTACAGTAACACGCTTGTGCCACTGTGCCACGACGGCCTTAAATACAAGCAATGACAAACAGAAAACAGTTTATTTAATAATATATGTATGTATGTATATATGTTACAATATGTTTAACTATTGTGAATCATTAGAAGTCGCAACACTACAAAGGATTGCGCAATTTAAATTAAATAAATAGTTAAATCGTGGCCGAGTTAATAATTATTAGTATTTGAATGAAAAGTTGTGGGTTCTAATCCTCACCTGCAAGTTATATTAAGTATCTACGTATACATTTTTAAGTAAAAGCGGCGAAGGCGCGGCGTTGAATGTCGGCACCACTCAACACGCCATGTTTCGAAAACTATGGGAAAGTAGTGTCTTACCACTACGTTTCCTCTACCACCCAATGATCTGAGAATGATCTGAGATATCGGTTTCACCATGTTTTCAATGTAAATAAAACATGGAAGACAGATGTAAAAAATATTGATAAAACTGATTCATTGTACTTTTGATGGTCTTTTATAATTATATAATATTTCATAAATAAAATATATAACGATTCAATAATAAATAATTGAAATCATATAAGCCATAATAAATTGGAAAACGTATAGTATTATAATATAAATAAAAACAATAAATAAATAAACCAGCTTCACGCTGTATCCCGCTCACAACTAGGTAGGCAGGCAGGTAGAGGGAACCCAGTGTTAAGACACACCATTCCACAAGTAAATATTTCATATCCTTGAGTGGGGATCGAACCCACAACCAGTGGATTTTACTGTGCCCTGTGCCTACTGGCCAAGACTGATATTATAATATAAAAAAGCAATGAGCCCCCACCTTGGGCGTCCCGTCGTTGGCGTAGGGCGTGGGCAGGCCGCGCAGGTCGGCGCGCGCGCACTCCGCGTGCACGCCCGAGCGCAGGAAGCGCGGGTAGCTGTCGAACTTCATCACGTTGAAGATCTGCTTTTGGGCCTGTGGGGAAAAATATAGCCTTGAAACCCATAGCTTCTAGTTGTATAAACTTATCAGTATCAACTTATAAAGTCCATTAGGTATGAGAACAAAAAAAATATAATGTTTTTAGCGGTTTACCTCGACGTTGTATCCCGTATATAACAGTACAGTCAGAAGAAAGTTAAGGAAGTTAATAGATATATATATATTTTTTCATATATATAAAAATAGGTTTTTTCCCCCAAATACCTTCAATCCCCCTTTAAAACCTCTCTCAAATTGAAATTCAAATTACTACTATTATAAGCCATTTTCGATCATCGAATGAACATATAAAAACGGCTACCACCGGCCACCGTGCCACCGGCAATAAACTCAACAGTTGCTCTTTTGTGTCAATGATATAATATAATTATACCATAAACTGGCAGCTATCCTGCATGACATTCTATAGATATTAATCCTCTCAAAAGGCTCTAAAACCCACATACCTGTGCAAACAGATCCTGTGGAGGAGGCACTTGGTGTAACCGCAGTGCGGCCGCCCTCCTCGCCGCCGCGTCCACATTGACCGGCTCCGAAGCCCCCTCGGCCAGGTGACGCTGATATATCTCTAATGCGAGGGACCCTCGTTTGTCCTCTTGTTCACAGCATCTGTATTGCTCGCATGACCACCAGAACCTGTTAGGAATACACGAATTTAGTTATGGTTACATTTTGATTATAAACAATTAAATTATTATTAAACTTTATTAAATAATTTGTATATTAACGTGTATATTTTGTCTGGTAGCCATTCCACTTGACGGAATTAGTTCGTAATAGTGTGAGACAGAATTTCAAGACATTGTGTTTTGAGTGACGGAACTTAAACCCGCACTTAATCTGACTAAGGACTTACCTATAGTTTAATTGGATACAGCGATCTTCTATACTTTTTTCCTACGCAATAAAAAGAATATAGTCTTAATATTCCAATAACTAATAGACCAACATACCTAATATTCTCAGCGGCAAACTCCTTGGACAGGAAGTGCGCGAAGGCGGCCGCCCCCGCCGGGTCCGCCAGCAGCTGTTCCAAGCCCAGCGACCATCTCGCGACTCCGCCACAACTCGTATTGTTGGCCTGCACGGGCACCGAACCTTCGCTCATTTGCTGCTGACGAAACACACATGACATGATGATTGTGTAGAATATTAGTAGAAGTATGTATGGAGAGGTTGATGACTGTGGAAGAAGCGAAAGATGTATACAGAGACCGCGAATATTCCTTTACTAATAGCGTTGGCTAACTTTTTAGGGGTAAGGGTACCAAATGTATAAACACTCCCGCTTCGACTATAATAATATTTTAGACTAATATAAAATCGAAATAGATTGATTATATTATGACACTAATGACTAGTCATTAGTATAATTTAATGAAGAGATCATTATAGAAAGAAATATTCTTCGTCCCATTTTTACCACGTTCAGCGCTTCGTCTGCGTTAGTTTTAAGACGAAAAAGACTGGCGATAGGGAACTTTAACATTTAACATAGGGTGTTTAACATAAAGGATAAATTACAGTATACTGAATAATAACATCCTTCTTGTATATATTATGGCAGGCAGAGAGAACCTGGTAAGAAACTCCATTTCCTCGTTGCCGTCCAAATTTCAAGACATTGCTGAAACTTGCGTGAAAATGAAAATGTGAGTGGGAATCGAATCCACAACCACTACAACCGTACAGTCAGACGCTGTACCGCATAATAATAAATGAGATAAACAAAACATAATAAAGTAAAAGTAAATAATGCGGCAATATTTGTATGAGAACAATAGACGCGGTCCCATAGTGAATAGAGTACCGTCATCCATACTTTGCCATATTACTACAGTAAACATAATATTATTACATATATTATTTGTTCTAATGCTTGATATAATGTGGTATAAAACACTTTCTCTTCTTTAAATATATAATTATAACATAGATATTTTCTAAAAAAACTTTAAAACAACTTTGAGGCCGTCGTAACGCAGTAATTTCATCACTTCACAGTTAGATGTTGTGCGTCTGCGGTAATAGGACAGAGCGGCGTTGAGTTCTGCCATTCAACACACAATGTCAAGAAAATTGGGCTGAAGGAATGGTCCCGATTGTGTATGAATTTCGTGAAAAATTCCCCTAGTGCTCCTCTACACTCCATAACCTACATATATGTACATGCTTATATATAACTTTCTAAGTATGTACATGCTTATATATACCTTTCTAAGTCCAGTAGTACAGGAAGAATTTTTAATATATCTACATATTTTTTAATAAGATCATGTTTCCAAGCATAATCTTAACTAGCTTCTTATTAAAGTTAAATATTTCATCTCCTCAAGCGGAAATCGAACTCACACGCCCCTGCGTCACGACTGACCTCAAAAATCTTAATTTCTTCAATTCTATAACAAATAAAACTACCAATAAATACAACAATACTATATAGTTGTTTACCTTATTGTAAATGCCGCGGTGGTCGTGGTGGCGGTAGGAGCTGCCCGCGCCGCTGCCCGTCGTCCAGCGGCGGAACGGCGACGACTGTTCACTCTGTTGACAAACAAACGAATGTGTTACAACATTGTTTAAGATCATATAAGATTTAATATTAATTAAAATAAAACGTATTTGGTGGACAAATTAGCTTTTATAAAAGATATCTTAATTTTTTCTGTATCCCGCATATAGCAGAGTAGGCAGAGGAAATCGAGTGTCAAGACACCGTTACCCACTTCTGCAGATTTTTCGAGCCATTGGGTGTATAGTGGCGAAACTTTACATCTTTACATTTTAACAATTAGACCGAAGATTAATTCAAATATAAATAAATAAAAAAATAATATTATTTTATATATATAATAATATTAATTTACAATTGTAATATGACATCTTCCAACTAAGTCTAAAGCTTAAATAATCAAATTTTAAATATACCTACGACAAATATTGATCATAATAAAATAAAAATAAAAAATTGAAGCCAGTCGTGGCACAGGGGCAGAAAGTTTGACTGTAAAACCGACTGGGTGTGGGTTCGATCCCCACTCGAGGAGATCAAATATTTATTTAAATGTATATTTCCATTTCTTCGCTGTGGTGTTGAGGCAAAGCGCGACGTTGAGTTCTGCCATTCAACACGCAGTGCCTCCAGAATTCGGCAGAAAGTGGTGAACGGAGTGTCTTAACACTAGGTTCCCTCTGCCTACCCTGCTATGTAAGGGATACAGAGTGAAGCTGATCATAATACTCAAAACAATTACATAAAGACAAACAAACAATACAGTATTATTATATAATTGAATAATCTTTAGTGTTTAGATAATTGGTTGCGAAATTAATTGTTGTAATCGATCATTATTTAATCGATCTTATATTGTAGAAAGCTCACGTAACTTTGGAATGTTGATTTATATTTATTGTGTCGCAGTGGGACAGAATAGTAATAGACTGATTGCTATCGCGATGGCTGTGGATTCGATTTCCACTTAGGGCAACTAGTGATTATTATTTATTTAGCCGTTCTGACAAGAATATTAGTTGTAATAAATTTCACCGGATTCCCGACTAGTGAAGCTGATCACGTATTTTAGGTGTTATAGATAAACGCCATCATTCTCTGGTTTCTGCTCATTACAAGCTAAAATATTGGCAGAAGTCAACGCCGCACTTTTCTTCTACATCATAGAAATCATATAATAAATGAATACTCTGACAAGGATTTGACGCCAAAACCATTGCAGTCAAATGTATTATTATAAAAGCAAATAAATGTTACATAATGTAAATATATTCCCTTCACTGAGGTTGTAAAAATAGAATATATCAAAATATAAATATGAACCTTACTGGTTCACAAAAACGACAAAAACTAAAGATACGCAGTGGTTTATAGATCATATTTCACACCGTGGGAAAGGGACGAGGATCGAAGGTCATGTGGTTAGGTTTCATTTTGACATCTTGAAAAATTTTAGTGTAGTATAGTGTTATTTATTAAAATCAGTGTTCATAAAGAGAATTTTTTTATAATATAAAATAATAATAAATTCACGCTGCTTGGGAGTACCCCACACAGCAGGTCAGGCAACTTAGTGTTAAGACACTTTGTTCCCCATTTTCCGCCACATTCTGTAGACATTGCGTGTTGAGTGGCGGAACTCAACTCAACATCAGAGCTAATAAATGAAAATATAAATTCAAATAAATTTAAATTTTTCAAACTTTTAGGTTTCAGAAAGAAGATCCAAGATTGCTAGTGCGTTCACGGTCTCAATACCACCGAATGAAATCATCAGTTGATAATTCAAAACAATAACAACATCACTATTTGTAAACTGACTTACAAAACTGACAGACTGACAGAGCAGCCGTCTGACACGATTAAGAAATTAAACCAAGTCAAAACGCTCCGACCCAAATCCGATGTTTGCTTGTTTAGCATCACCAATTTTAAACGAGACGGAGTGTCGAATTAGAAATCTTATAAAATATTTCTTGACTAAAATCAGGTCAGTAGGAAATCAAGATTAAGAATTAAATTTATATATTTTTTTAATATAACTTTTTTTTGTTTATATTTTTATTTTTTCGATGATGGTTTAAGAGAAATTGTTTAATCTAATGGCATATTATAGATGCAACGCGTAGTGCAGTTTCACAGCGTGTGACTGTACGACGGTTGTGGGTACGATTTTGATTCAAGGGATTGAATTTACTTCATTTCCTAGCTTTAGGACTAATCGCGGCGTTTAATTCCGCCACATCAACACAGCAATTTCTCAAAAAATGGGAATTGCGTGAGGAACGGAGTGTCTTAACACTGGGTTTCCTCTGCTTGCCGCACAAAATGCATGAAACAAGCGTGAATCCACTTTTTTTACGGCTTCTTTATTATTTGATATTGTTAGGTATAGAAGTTTACTCAGATCCTAAATAAACAAATTCTATAGTTTCGTGTGTTGTGTTTAATCAGATTGAAGTTTTTGCGAGGGGTTTTTCAAGTTTTAGGAGGGTGAAAATATTTAGTGAAATACACATTGCTTCAGAACCAAATGTTGGTATTAGATATCAAGAAAAAAACATTACAGCAAAGTACCCCTGCCACTAGTCAATATAATAAAATCAAATAAAAGTTATGAAAAGAAAGCCTTTCTTACATTCTCTTTAACTTCTCATCTTAACTAAAATACTGCTTGAAATCTATTAACATTGTAAAAAACCCTATACATTCAAATATAGATAACATTTAAGAAAAAGTTCACATTATTATACTAAAGTACGAAGCGAATTGCATAAACACAAACAGTAAAGTAAAGACCCAAGTTGATAGCAATCAGTATTCCTGGAAGTCCCGCACCGTGACACCGTGACACCGCAGATCACGCAACATAACCAACTATTGTAAAAATGCGCCTACAAACATTACACTGTGCATTTTTGATGGTATCACAACTAAAAAAAAGGAGGAAAATTATTTTTAGACTTATATAAAGGTTTAGTTACGCTTTTTCCGCATATGCCAGGGTACACAGAGGCTGCATAGTGTGAAGACACTCTGTTCTCCAAGCGTTGCCCAATTTTCGACACATTACGTTAGAGCAAGTAAAGTCAATATCACGGTCTGTCTTGCTACCAAAGCTAGGAAAATAAAATAATTCATTGAAGGAATAGAATTAATATTATTTCCCTGAGCCAAGATTCGAACCCACAACCGCCCTTACACATTCTCTGTCATTACACCACGACGGCCCAGTTATAAGTAATTAACTAATAATTAATTTCAAAATATTTTTACCCGACTGTGTCAAAACTTGTTTTTCCCTTTCTCATTTATTATTTTTAAAGCAGTCAGTTGAGTGTTTGTTTTTGTGATCTATAATAATATTATTATATATATCCGCTTTATTAAGCGGAAGAGTTTGATCGTTTGTTTGTTTGTTTGTTTAAGCGTTAAGATATCTGGGACTACTGGTCGGACTAATTTTTCTTCTACTTTTGAAGCAGCGACGTACTGTAAACTCACATTTATACATTTTGAAAGTGCAAATTTCCTCAAAATGGATAAATTATATAATCAATCTAATGGCATATGCAGCATAATAAAAGAATTATAAGTAAGATGCGGGCGAAGCCGCGAGTGATATTCACATACTCAGAATAACTAACGTACCAACAAAATTACACACGAAACATATGAATTCATATTCATAAATACAGAAAGTGCGGCTTTAACCCGCAATACCTATTATAGTCCATTACATACATATAATTTACATTTATATATTTAAATATGACAAAGTGAGGAAAATTCAACAAAAATGGTCTTTTGCCGCGTTACCAGAGCGAAGAAAACGAAAAAAATATAAATATTTCTTTTTTTTCTAGTGGGAATCAACCCACAACCTGTCACGTTTACGGTCGCACGCCTGTGCCCCAGAGCCACGACTGGCCTGATAAGTAAAAATAATTTAGAAAATCACCGAATAAGCTGTGTAGACACATTTCGTTTCCCACTTTCCACCGAATTTTCGATACACTGCGTGTTGGGTATGAAAATAAAATAAATATAATTATTTCCCCGAGTAGATATCGAAACCACACCTTCTCATTATAGATTATCAGACGAGATCCCACAAAGAAAAAAACATTAACGAAATATTCAAAACATATAATTATAATAGATTATGATAGGGGCCAGTCGTGGCGCAGGCACAAAGTGTGACTGTACATAATGTGTCCAGAACTCGGCGGAAAGTGTGGAACGGAGTGTCTTAACACTAGGTTTCCTCTGCCTACCCTGCTGTATGCGGGATACAGCGTGAAACTGATTTATTTATTTATATTTTTTTAAAATTACCTCAGGTTTCCAATCGGAGACGTACCATACAACCATTTTACACGCACAAAAACTGAAAACTGAACATAGAACGAGATATATACTCAATATTCCAATATACCAAAGTCCTTTAACTGTTTGAATATTCAAATTGAAAAATTTTGAAACAAAAAAGTCTTTTCCCGACTATTTTGATTCTAAACTAACAATAAAACTTCCGACCCAAACTAAAATCAGAATCAAAAGTCCGAAACCGATTTCCAGAGTTAAACACTGTAACTTTTTTTAAATTTATTATTATTTATATTTATATAAAGTCGTCCTACGCCGCGTGCGTCGCACTGTCGACTGCACAGTAAGTACATAATGCGAATTAATATGACAATCACAGCGAGCAGCCCCGTTTCCGGCGGCCGCGGACCAAATTAGACGAATTGGCGGGCGATGGCGGAAAACTGTGTGTGTGTCATATATTCTGTTACTTAATCGAATAAAAGTTAATAATATAATCTGTACACAACTCCTTCGAAGCGCGGCGTTGAGTTCCGCCAATCAACGCACAATGCCTCCAGAACTTGGCGGAAAGTGGGGAACGGAGTGTCTTAACGCTAGATTCCCTCTGCCTAGCCTGCTGTGTGGAGCATGAAGCTGATTTAATTATTTTTTTTAATTCCTTGTTTAAATTGGGAAATAGATTCTTGTACAGTTAATTTCAACTTCGCACCCTTTTCAAAATCCTCCTATCTCAATAAATCAATTAACAACAATCGATGAAAATCCGAAATATAATTATAATTTGATTTCCAAAAAAAAAAAGAATTAAACGGAAATACAACGTAAGACCTACATAGCCTATATTCCACCAAATACATACTTCCTAAAAAATATAAGAATAAAATACACATACTAATAAATGGATTAAATTTACAACATCAGCTTCGCGAAGATCCCAATGTATATTTAAATAAAAATCTTGTTTGTGAAAAAAATATTGAAGCCTATTTGTTCAAGATCAAAGATAAGCGAACGACTGACGCTGTGATCAAACATCAAACTAAATTGGAGTTGGTATTCTTGGTGAATAACAGTAATTGCCAAGAAGGCCAGGGTCGTATCAATATGGCCGTAGACTGTAGAATCTGCAAACCTACTGTGACCTTAATATTAATTTAGAAGGCGTTTAGATATTTTGTGATATAATAATGTTATGTAAAGTTCTAAATAAAATCTTTTTTTGACGATAATGGCGACCGCTCGAGTTCTAGACGTAGGTTCGATTGTCACGAGGAGAAATGGAGTTAGATTTAATTTATATTATTTAAACGCTGTGGTAGAGACTTAACGTGGCGTTCGATTTTCGCTGTTCAACTTGCAATGTCTTAAAAAATTAGCACTAGGTTCCCTCTTACTACGCTACTGGTATAATCGTCAAGCTGTTTTTTTTTTAAATTAATGTGCTGAAGATAATTGATCACATTTACTTTACTCCTCATATTTTAAGAGAATATTTGTAGCAAATAAAACTATACTAAATTTGAGACAAATCGCTCATGTCTTTAATATAGAGATACTTCATTAATTATTAAAAACAAATACCACATTTTATCTAACCGCATAATGGAAAAGAATTATATTATAAAATAGTATAACGTCCAACTTGTGAGATTTCAGTGTATATCGTCGTTCACGACGAACTTCATGCTCTATCCCGCAAAGCAGGGTAGACCGGGATGAACTAGTGCTGAATCTCTGTTTTCATGCTTCTAAAGAGGTGGAACTCAACACCGCGTTTCAATTTTAGAAGAACAGAGAAATAGCATTATTAAAAATGCACAATTATAAAAAATTTCGGCCAAGGATACCTTAGCCGCTATCCCTCCTAACTTGTGCCCTGACGTACAATGCACACGGTCACCAATTGCCCATCAGCCTGGCTACCGTCCAGATTTGAATGACCACTCTATGGTAAGGACATATTGTATTGTCCTCTATAAATGGTACCACTATCAATTGAAACAATATCCATTGACGCAATTAGTGACCCCGATAGCTCAGTGACTAAGGTATACCATTTAATGCAAAATATGTTTAAAGTTTGAGTTTATAAAATTACTAGCGACCCGCTCGCGGCTTCGCCCGCTTTAACTACTGAATTATTCGTGTAGTGTACCTATGTTTGCAAAACACTTAAGATTACTAATGTGAAAATTATTTAAACCTTAATGCAACCCGCATTTTCGTAGTTCCAATAAGGATGTTCCAATTGTTTAAAAAAACACACTTAAACAAATGACACAAACAACAGAAAACTTTAACGAAAGGAATTATAAACAATAGACTACCTACTATTCTCTTACCCAAAAATACTTAAACGAAAGAACCAACTATGTGGCGTTAAAATACATCAAAATTATTGGATAACTCCAAAATACGTGCGATCACTTCTAAATTAACTTTGCTATAGAGCCAGGCGCAGAATTGAAGCATTCTCTCGTCTATCTCCGTAGTAGCTCCGAACGACATCTGGGCGTTGACACAGTATGAAATTGGAAGGATTATCAAATGCCATCTAGGCGGTCAACTCAGTCAGGAGAGACCCTCGGTTTCCTGAGGGACGCCCTTCTTAAACGACCAAGGTTCAATGCAAGGCTCATGAGTCGGATTTGGAGGAGAATAGAAAGTCCCTCGGAAGTAGTCTTACGTCTGACCTCGGGCGGCCGGGTATGCCACGGAGTG